>QANW01013104.1:0-51566 GCA_003254865.1 Dryas drummondii | reverse complement strand
TTTTAGGGTATAGGGTTTAGGATATAGGGTATAGGGTATAGGTTTAGGGTATAGGGTTTAGGGTTTAGGGTTTTATTATCTAGATTGGAATAATAAGTTTAGGTTTTAGGCTTTATGGGGTTTAGGCTTTTAGGGTATAGGGTATAGGGTATAGGGTATAGGGGCTTTTAGGGTATAGGGTATAGGGTTTAGGGTATAGAGTATATGATTTAGGGTATAGGGTATAGGGTATAGGGTTTAGGGTTTAGGGTTTTATTATCTAAATTGTGTATAAATATATAAATTGGAAGAGTAAACTGATAAGAACTTGTTGGTCTGATGGTAAGAAGCTGTGAGAGAAAATTTGAGGTGCCAAGTTCGATTCCCTTGCTTGACACTTTTAATATTAAAATTTTAATAATATATATTTGGTGTAAACGGGGCGGGTTCGGGGTCGGGCGAGCCAAAACCATACCCGCCCCGCCCCCGACTCGGGTCCCCGCTTAAATCCCCGAATCCGAACCCGGCCCCATTTATCTCCCCTATTAGGGTTTTAGGGATTTTTGCCATCCCTAACCGGGGCGAATCCAACCCGCGTCCCCAAGACTTGGAGGAAGAGCAGGCTCCTCGTCCCAAGCGACGACGGGGAGAAGAGCAGGTTCTCTCGGCTGGGCGCCGCGCAGAAAATGACACTTTCACAAGTGAACAAGTCGCTGACTCCGGTAACAGCGGCTCTCTTCCACCAGACTAGCTCCAACAACTTCTCATGGACATCAACTTCTCAAGGCGACTATATCCTCCGGGAGATCCATGAAGGGGTATGTGGCAATCATGCAGGGACCCAATCTTTAGCCCACAAGGCCATTCGCCAAGGCTATTATTGGCCGACCCTCCGCGCTGATGCAAGGAAGCTCACCCATAAATGCATAAAGTGCCAAAAATTTGCAACTTTTCCGCACCAACCACCCGAGCCCCTAACTACCATGAACAGTTTTTGGCCCTTTGCCCAATGGGGCATCGACTTAATCGAACCAATGACTGAGGGGAAGGGAAAGGTCAAAATGGCAGTAGTCGCAGTGGACTACTTCACTAAATGGGCAGAGGCCGAGCCCTTGGCAAAGGCAACCACCCAGACCATCAAGAGTTTTGTATGGAAGAACATAATTTGCCGCTTTGGTCTCCCTTACGCCATTATCACTGACAATGGCAAGCAGTTTGACAACAAAGAGTTCAAGTCATTTTGCTCCGCATTCAACATCAAGGTTTTCTTTGCCTCTCCTGGTCATCCTCAGGCCAACGGGCAGGTCGAGGCAGTCAACAAAACCATTAAACATACCTTGAAGACCAAGCTTGATGCAAAGAAGGGAAAGTGGCCTGACCTCCTACTCGAAGTCTTATGGTTCTACCAGACGACTTGTCGATCCTCGACCGGGGAAACCCCCTTTTCTTTGGCCTTTGCTTCTGAAGCCGTCATCCCAGTTGAGGTCGGGCTTGCCTCTTACCGCCTCGACACATTTCAGCCTGAGCACAATGCTGACCAGCTAGCCCTCAGTCTCGACCTAGCTGAAGAGCATCGGGCCCAGGCTGAGCTACACAAGTATGCCTACCAGCAACGGACCACTCGATACTATAATTCTAAAGTTAAGCCTCGCCACTTCCGAGTGGGGGACTAGGTCCTACGCAGTACTACCTTGGCCAAAACGGGTGCTCTGAAACCTAATTGGGAAGGACCGTATGAAATCATTGAAGTCATCCGCCCAGGCACATATAGGCTCCGCGCCACAACCGGCAAGGAACTCGGCCACCCTTGGCACGCCGAGCACCTCCGCTACTTTTACAAGTAGACAAATGTTGTACCCCCCAGGGACTTTTTCCAATTTCATCTATGTTATCACTTTAAATAAATACAAGTCCTACCACGGACACGTTTTTCTTCATTTTTATTCAAAGTGTTAATTGTCTTTATGAGCCTCCGGGCCATCAAGCATCCGACCCTACCCATATCTGCCCCATGCATTCAAGGGAAGCTAAGTACCATGCATTCAGGGCGCGGCTATGGCAAATGCATTCAAGGGAAGCTAAGTATCATGCATTCAAGGGAAAATCAATAAAATGCATTCAAGGGAAACTAAGTACCATGCATTCAGAGAAAAATAGATTTCATGCATCCAAGGGAAGCTAAGTACTGTGCATTCGAGAAAATTCTGCAATACCATGTATTAAAAAGAAGGGCATCCTACACCATAACGGGTCGGACACCCTCCAAATCATCCAAATAACAATAAGTACAAAACTTAATAATCAAAAGAGTTTGCAAGTTGGCACGGGCCACATCCGACCCGACCATACAACTCAAACCAAAATAGGGCAATGGTCCAACCACCCCTGCCCCCGGGCCATGAGTGCAACAGATGCCTATTTGGGATCCTCTCCCACATCACGCTCCCCACCTGTGGATGCTCCGTCCTCATGCTCTACCTCCTGGGTACCTTCCTCTAGGACGTTGCCATGCACCTCGTTACCAGCCCCTAGCAGACCACGCACGCGGTCCCAGTCAAAGTTAGGGCACATCTCCTCGAGCTCCAATTTACAATCGCCAAAGCCCATGGCATAACCGCTGTTATACTCATTGTCCAACTCTTGCTTGGCTTGGCTCAGCTTCTGCCCGCACTGCTCCAACTCCTGCCTAGCCTGGTCTGCCTCCTTCCTGGCCTGCAGCAGCTCGGCTTGCAACGCCTGGTTCTGGGCAACCAGGGTACTGACCTTCTCCTCGGCTGAGAGCGCTCTGTCCTTCCACACCACGAAGCTCGACATCCCGTCATTCATCTTCTCCACCGTGGCCAGGACACTAACATGTGCCTGATAAGTAAAGAACAGTGTCTGCTAGGTCGAGTGCCACGAAAGTGTTATCACAAGCTATAAAGTTTAAACTTTGGATATCTCATCATAGTATCCACTTTCCCTTACCTGGGACTGCTCAGAAAAGGGCCGCTGCAAAACGGATAGCGGCTCAACACCATTGGCAATCACCCGGTCATCCCTCCCCTTCTTCAGGGATCCTCCAAAGTCTGTCACTGCCTGCTGTACCAGACGATCCTCCTCTGGGACCGAATCAGACGCAGTGGCTGTCCTCTTGCCCTCTCTCCCGGGCTCGGCCGCATCTAATCTCGTCTTCTTTTTCATCCCGGGAGAAGCCGCTCTCGGAACATGGGTGTTGGTAGACCCATTATGCCTCATACCCCCGGGCACCGATGCACCTCTACTTGTATTCCCTTGGGACAAGCCACCCCCGGCCAACAACGCCCCATCATTATCCTCCTCTGAGCAGGCAGGGCAGGACCAACTGGTCTACTTATTTTCTTCGTATTGGCCATTTTCACTAAAAGAAAAAAAAAAATTCAATGAGCACAAGTTATTATCTCATCAACTAATACTCCAAGAGGGGAAGTATAGAAGCTCACCTGGAACTCCGAAGCCGTACTTGGCCAAATTTTCAGGAGACAAGAGGTATGCAGCGCTCAACTTTCGAGCAGGTCGACTAAGCACCCTTCGCATCTCTTCCACACTATCCTCCGACAATGGAAGCCTCTCCCACTCACCCCCTGCAAAATCAAACAACAAAGGACTTCTATTAGTACAAGAACAATATCAGCTAACAATCCAAATGTACATAAACCAATACATTGGCCCAACCAGACAACCTATTATGTGGAAATTTGTTGGCACCCTATTCATGGTCCTCCTCTCACTCCGGCCGAATTCCCAGGCTCCGCTCGCAAAGAACCATTTTTTCTTCCACTCCTTGTGAGCGTCTAGGTGGCCTACCTGTATTTGGCGAGTCGTCCCATCAGTGAACTGCCCGTTCGCCAACTGCGAGCAGTACACCCACCTCGCAAATTGGGGCTCGACTTAATTTCAAACAAGTGTGAAAATTGAGCCATACTCGGGGCACCATACCCCTCATCCCGGAACATCACATATAGCCCAATTAATGTTCTCCAACTATTGGGCGTCAGATGAGGTGGTGCAATTCCTAACTTCCTCAACATATATTGGAAATAGGGGTGCAGAGGAAGTCTAAACCCATGGTGAAAACTCTTGGCAAAACACAAAATACCCCCAATTTGACAACATTCACCATATCACCCTTTCACATGCTCAGCCACCAATCATTTATCACAGCCAATATTCACAATATCAATTCAAGTAGACAAGCAATAAAAACCCAAGTCTTTACCTATCTTCCGCAGCTCCAACGGCGCAGACGGGTTCCGACCCACTTATCTTGACTCCTCGGTACCTGGCCAAAAACACAACACCCAATAAATTACAAAGTCCAAAAATGAAAGCATGTTGCCTACCCAATGCTCGGCAAGGCTCATACCCACTTGCACCTCCACCTGCCCCTACTCACATTATCCACAGAATTAACAAACAGGATTCCAAGGTCCGCCTCAGGCTGGACGACCACAGTTGCTCACATTTCTCAATTTTCCAAGGCAAACAACAATTTTCACAAACAAAGAGCTTGACAGGATGTTTGAATTTTTTACCTATAGTGCTTCAAACAGCTCAAATTCGAGCTCGGTTTTTTGCGTTGTCGACCCCGCGTAGTCCGAGGAGCCCCACGCGCCTTCCGCGCACACCACTGATCCGGGCACACCACAGCCCCCCAAGCGCCGCTGCCCGCCTCCTGCTCCAGCCCAACCAGCCCCCCCTCTCCGACCCCTCCTGCGCAAACCCCGAGCACAAGATCCGACCCGAGCACACACCACTGCTCGGACCCACAGACCCACTGCCCGGACCCGAGGTCCCTTGCTCTTCCGCCCGCCCACTCCCACCGCAGCTCGGCCCAAGCCGAACACTTCCACTCGAGCCCACTGCACTGCGCCTCCACGCAGAACCGAGCCCAGCCCGCGCACCACCTTCGGCCCGACTTGCCCCCTGCGAGACCCAAGCAGCCCGCGCCCACCACAGCTCGGCCCAAGCCGAGAACCACCCTCTCCGCGCCTCGCGTTTCCGCGCCGAGCACCCCTGCTCCTCAGCCGACCCGAGCACGCACCACTCCGACCCGAGCCCTTCGCCCCAATCCAAGCTTCTCTGCTCCAAGCCCCCGCCCCGAGCAAGATCCACCCCCAGCTTCTTCCGGCCCGACCCCTCCCTCTCCGACCCGACCCCTACCCCTTCAACCCGAGCTACCAGCCCCCTCCCCTCAGTCCGATCCGAGCCCTACTCCACCCGACCCGAGCACTCTCCTCTTTGGGCTATCCCACCTTTTTTCTTTTCTGTTCCTTTCCAAACACAACAGTCCCTTTTCTTTTGGGTTTAAGCCAATAACTACTCTTTCTCCAAAATACCTACACAATCACAAGTGTAAGGTTTGGGGTGGGTATTTTATATCTGAGCTATACCTTGTAATTCCAACATCTTATTTACAGAAGGCAACATCCCACTATTAAAATCGGACGAGGTTCACTGGGATTACACGAAGCGTCTACTGCTCGGAATACAGGGTGATCAGAAATTCAAAAAAAAAAAAAAAAAAAAGATCTTTCATATGAAACCCCCAAGCTTTCCTACAATAAAGTTTTTTTTGCTAAGGAACTTGGGGGACTTCTAGACAGTAGCTTAAGCAGCAACAAGTGTGTGGTTACTTGTCGTTCTGCTCGGACTTTTTTGTGTACAAAGTTCCCAACCAAGAAGTATCTTTTGCTCGGAAACTTGGGGGACTTCTGTTGGTATGATTAATCGTCTGGGCATAACGACAAGCCACACAAGGCTTAACATCATACTGTTTGGGCCTAGGCCCAAAAGACTAAGACCTTCCTAGGCTCCTAGCCCCTGACCTACTAGGCTCCGGCCTCCTAGGCCACGACCTCCTAGGCTCCGGCCTCATAGGCTCCGACCCCCTGGGCCCCGGCCTCCCAAGCTCAAGCCTCCTGGGCCCCCGACCCGTGTCAACTCACTCGGATCCTCGAGACTGGTGACACGTGGCGCTCCTACAGTGCAAGTCACCACAAAGGACACGTGTCGTCACCGGATTGGTTGACACTCTTCCAAAGGTACTATAAAAGAGGTACATTCTTGTCACAAAATGACGATTCAATCAATATTATACTATTCACTCACTCTGCTCTCAGATCTCTCTGAACACTGACTTAAGCGTCAGAGGAGTTTTGGCCGGCACCACACCGGTGTCCTTCCCGCTCACTTTTGTGTACTTGCGCAGGGTGCTTTGGATATCATTCTCTCTCATTACTCACCAGTCGGACCCAGCTACTCGTTCCTGCCCCACTTCGACGTGTCATCCACTCAGTGGTGGGTCAACGGGCCTACGTGGTTCGACTCGACGTTGACTGCTTTACCATTTTTGAGCATCAACAATGATATAACAATTTATATACGATCAATATATCTATGATCTTATTGCATCTAATCTCCGGCTGGTATGCTTCCAGTTAGTTTGTGCTTTCGTATACATATATATGGAAATATTATATTATAATATTTATGGAGATTTCTGGGCATATATATAAGTGAGATGCATGAACTATAAGTAAGGGCTATCTTTTACTTTATTCATGCGTGTGTTGTTTCCGGCACAACCAATATTTTGTGTTTCTAGTTTTATATTGCGACATATATAATATCTTTTGGTTAATTATGTTACTTATTTCCAGTTTTGGGAATTTGCTTATGAGATTATTGATTTATATTGATATATATATCTAAAATTAATTAAGGGCAAGAACATCCTTAATTATCACAATTGTGATCAAGACCAGAAGTTCTTTGATCATTAAATTAAATTGAGGGCCTAATGATCCTCATAAAATTAGATAAGGGCCAAAGTGCTTCAGTTTTTGTACAATCAAATGAGTGTTATAAGTTCCTTAAAAGAAGGGCCTGAAGTTCCTCAATTGCATGTTATACAATTAAATAAGATAAAGACCTGAAGCTCCTTATTACTTAACATACAAGGACCTGAAGTTCCTTGATCCATACAAAAGTCTTAAATTTCTAATACCTAGTTTGAGAACCATAGTTCTAATGGGTACCAAAATTTCGAACCCGAAGTTTCGAATATATCAAAACTGATGACCTACAGTTTATGGATCATAATATTATGAACCTGAAGTTTCATAATTAATATAATTATATTATATGAATTTTCTTATGCAATTTTAATGTCAGTATTATTTTAATTATGTTTATATTTCACTACCCATTCTATATTATTATGCACTAAATATATGATTATTCATACATAAATGAGATTAAGGCCTGAAGTTCCTTATCATACGATCCAATCAAAACCTGAAGTTTCATGACTCAATCGAAACCTGAAGTTTCATGATGATTGGTCAATATTGGAACAATATGCAATGAAGTACACGTTCGATGATAGTACAAATATGACATATTCGATCATTGAGGTCTTGATATTGTTGAGCACTCAATTTTGCTTTATATATGATATACACGACGATTATCACATATTATATTAGGATCTGAAGCTCCTTAATTTTGATTAATCATTTAATCATACGAAGATTTGAAGTTCTTCCATTTTTATGAGGACCCTAAATTCTTTGGTTCTTATCATGTGATCAAATCATAATCTTGAAGTGTCTTATTTTTATTATATATAATAAAGACTCGAAATTCTTTAATCTTTTTCCAATCGTGTAATTAAATGAGGACCTAAAGTTTCTCAATTTCTGTATACAAATCATGACCCAAAGTTTGTTGATTCTTTTTATTGGAACCAGAAGTTTCCATAGTTTATTTTAATGCAATGTTTTACAATTTCTTCTTTAATTTTGTCGTTCTATTTATTTCCTTATTTTAATTCTTAGCTATGCAGAATTTCATCATTCTTTTTATATGGACCTGTAGTCCTAAACATCGAACTTGAAGCTTCGAGTATAGATATCTTTTGAATTTGAAATTCTAATTAATGCAGCCTCAATCTGAAGTTTTTGAGCAATTTATTTTGGCCTGAAGTTCAAAATATATGAATCTTGTTAATAACTAGAAGTTCTAACATAGTACAAACATTAGGAAAATAAGGACTTGAAGTCTAAATATGAACCTGAAGTTCAAAGCTCGAACATTTTAGACTCGGAAGTTTTAAATTAAATTTAAATCTATGTTTTGAATCTGGAACCTGAAGTTTCAAAAATATGTTAATGTAACATGATGTTCATGTTATGACTCTTGATGAGCAAATATTTAGAGCCCGAAGTTCTAACCTACTCCAAATTTGAGGTTTTGGGAATACATGAGAACATATTATTTGTATTTAATTTCCCAATATTGATTGAACCAGAAGTTCAGATCTATAAATTTAGATGTTGTACATTGGTAATTAATCCTTTTCATTATGTACACTAGTTGGCTATATTATTTTCTTTATATAGAACTTGAAGTTCTAAATCTTTGATCTATATTGTATTTATACCTCCTATCACGGAATGAAGAGATCAAACTTATGAAGAAATTGATATTCTAACGTATACAATGTAAAGTTCCTTATTCCTTAGTTTTACTCAAAACCTGAGACATTTGAAGTTCTTGAAAAATATGATCAGAACATATAGTTCTACAGTCAAATAAGAACCTGAAGTTCTTTGACATTTTGTTTCTTTATCAGAAGTGGATAAAATTTGGAGATGCGATAGAACCTAATGTTCTTATGATTGATTAAAATTTGTAGTTCAATGTGCATTACTTAATCAAGTCAAAACCTGAAGTTCCTTGATCTTCATGCTCTATGTTATATAATCAAATTGAACCAGAAGTTCTTTGATCTATCATTCCATGATTTAGAATTCAAATTTTTCATAACTCCATAATTTTTCTTATGAACCTGAAGTTCTTGATTAAGTTTAGATTAAGCAAAAAGTCTTTATTCATATGATTCATTAGAGTTTATAGTTCTGTGCTTACACAAAATTCAAGAACCTAAAGTTCTACCTATATTTTGTATAGAAACTTAAAGTTTCATCACTTCAATTTAGAACAAATTGGTATATATGTTCATAGTTGTTCATAATTAATTTATTAATTCACATTATAACCTGAAGTTAGATGTTGAAGAATTATTTGAAACCAGAAGTTTCATATACCTACATGTGCATTGCAAATCTAATTATGTTTCGTTTTTATATAACCTGAAGTTATATAAGCATTTGAGTTTGTATAACCACTCACTCTATTGATTTTTATATATGCACTTATGAAAATTTTCCCGCCGTTAGGGGGAGAAATGACCGTTCCTGAAGAACGGCATGAAATATTATAATATGCATATAGTAGTCTTTTCATACCATTCAATATGCGAATGAGATATGAATGATAATGCAAATCTAGTGAATACATTTATTTGGAAGCTAGATGCATATATATATTCAATGAAACTGCAAAGTCACGTCTAGAAGATTTATATATGCCAACATGGATTGATGTCCTAACATGGTAGTCCATCAATTTGGCAGAAAATGGTTTATTGCATGCCTGAAGCGTGACAAATCTATATGTTAGTTTCTAGGATTTGTTATATTGGCTATTTTCCTTGTCAAAACAATTGTATTTATTTGTATTTATTCACTCACAAGCTCTAGGCTAGATTAAGGACAAGTTCAGCTGCATTGAAGAAGTCAAGAATGAACAAGACACAAGGTATACTGCACTTCATTCATTTCATGAATTTAACAGTTTTTTGTCTATTTGACTAGTCTCTCACTGATCATAAAGAACAATGTTTTTCACGTACAGTGGTTGATATTTAAGTCACAGTCGCTACAGTGGGTCCATTTCGGGTCTTTGCTTTTTAAGCCCATTTCTTTAAAAGCCCATGTTCTGTTTAGTACTAGACATGCATGTGCATTGTACATGGCTTAGTTCCCCTACTGTAGCAATCAGATCTGATTGCATCTAATCCCATTCACGCACACACCTTCACACATCAGCAATATTCATCATCTTCCTCATTTCTGATTTTTAAAGTAAAAATTCCTTTTTACAGCTCCTTATTCTTATCCTTAGTAATACTAGGATACCCCTCTAGGACAAAGAGAATATGCCCCTCATCCGTCTCTTGTGGACAGCCATTGATTGGCTTCCACGTGGCTTGGGCAAACATGAATGTTGCGTGGGTGTGTACGGATATATTGGGTATGCTGTTCAGATCTTTTTGTGTGTGTCGATGAGCAATTTTTGAGCGTGATTTTTCTGGGTTCACGGCTAGGTATTTCCAAGGCTAAGTGCTCATCTTTAATATTTTCAGAAAATGGTCTTTTAATTCTTGAAAAATAACAAAGAGATTTTCTGAACTTGTTTTTGTTAAATCTAAAATTCTATATGAGTTTGAGTGCTTAAATGTCTTCATACATTCTTCAAACACATTCATTTTAGAGTTAAGTTGAAGGATTCAATATCGATCTTTTCATGCCGATAGCTTGAGAAGGTTGATCTTTGTTTGTGAATCCTACATTTGCATATCATGTTCATGCATTGATGAAACCACTGAGCTTGGTGCAAATTGGTGCCATGGGTTGATGAGTTTGGAATGGATCTGCCTTCTTCATGAATGACCAATTGCCTTGCTAATGGAAGTTACACAAAGGGGTAAGAAAGCTGCCACTTTGTCTAGGACTTAGTGATTGAGCTTGTGTGCTGAGTGCCCTCTTTTGTATTGAACTTCTGATTTAGTGAATTGCCTGGTCAGCTGGATAGACCCCCAGTTTTTACCCTTTGTGGTTTTTCTGGGTGAATATCTTGTGTGCATTTGTCTTCCTTGTTTGTGTTGTTATGCTTACTGACTCACTCATTTTTTAAACACAAATCTGTACTGTAGCTATATGCTTAAAATTGATATATGCCTTATATAACTGTTTAGCTAATCACACACCACTGTAGTTGTGGATAACACTGGGATGCCTATTGTGATGGGTCCTCTGAGTGTATAGGATGTCACTTGATCCTTGGTGTGTTTGATTTGTGTTGTTTACTGAAGTGATTTTTGGTTTTTAGAAGTCAATGTGGAGTTTCATATTTTTGTTACTGGACCGTCTGAGTTGTGTTTGGTTGACTAGTTCGTGAGTGATCACATAAACCAAAAATTGGGGTCCGATCATTGAAAGAGAAGTTAATCAAGTTAATTGAGTGAATAGATCACCTAAATTAAACTTTCACTATAGGTTCCAAAGTTTAGCTCCCCAGAAGTGGAGAGTATATGAAATGGTCCACACAAGCCCAATTAACTAAATTTAAAGATCCACATTCTATACACAAATCATCCTAGAAGAGATGACAGTCCCTGAAGAGACTATAAAAGCCCCTGAAGAGGCATGTGTACCGATTACAAAGATATATATTTATATCTAAAGCATGCAAATGAGAATTGTGAGATCGTTGATATATTGATGATGTGTTTTGTCTATGGTAGCTACTAAAAATCATCATGGGCTATAATAATGTGAAACCACGTTTACTATAAATGTCGACAAAATTAAATGATTGGCCAAATTGAAAAGAAGCAATTCCAATAGAATTGAACATCATTATAAACGTGGAATAATGAGAACCTATAGTTCAGACACCAAAGATGTTAACCCTAAAGATTATAGAGTGTTTGAAATAAAGTGAACAAAATCACTATTTATAATGGCACAAGATTTCTCTAAAAAAACATGAGATTGTGGTTATATACTCTCCTGTTATAGGTGCAACCGCATTTTAACAAATTTGGTAAATTTAATGTGTTCATTGCATATGGAGAAAAACCTTTAAAGATTATGAAATGCCTGAAGCATATCGCCAGAAGTGATTTCCTACAAGATATAGGACAAATTGAAAGTGCCATAAAATATTATGTGCTTGAAGCAAATCCTTGAAGGATTGAAAGAGCCTGAAACTCAAAATATGTACTCAACCTTAACACTATAAATATGGTCAAAATTTCCTTATTGAGTACTTTGATTAGAACCCGAATTCGGAAATTGTTGCAACATATTCAAACTTTTGAATAAAGTTATGAATTAATTGAGGCTCCTGAAGAGCTCATAAGATTATTGAATGCTTGAATATTGGATTTGATATTAATGACCTTGGGAAATGAAAATAGTGTCTCGAGCTGCAGATCGAGTACAGTACTGGTGAAATTCTTATACCCAACAGTTATTTGGTCTATTGGCATTAACATTGATTACTTGCTTTCTAAGGATATGGAAGAAAGATCTTTGGTCCAGAAGCACCATATCTTAATTTGCCTTATTTAACTTAGCACAATGCAGTCGATCGAATATAGCATTGGTGATTGTGTCATGTAATTTTTCCAATACTCAAAGTATTTTCATAATAATTTATCTCTTTTTAGAGATAATAGTTTCTAAATTCTAACCACTTTATTTAGTGGATTTTTATTTTGTGAGTATTGCTCTAACCTCAACAGGATTTCAACAAATGATGACAAACATGTATCCCCTGAAAGTATGGAAGTCATGTTGATACAAGCATTACCAAACTACACTATCTAGAAGATGGCATATGAAATTTCATTATTTGCTAGATTATTGAGCCAGTCAAATTAAAGCTTATTAATATCAGGGGGAGCATCCAACAATTTTGCGTGTTGTACTCTTTTTCCTTCGACTAGGTTTTTGTCCCACCGAGTTTTTCCTAGCAAGGTTTTAATGAGGCAAAGCACATCCAACATTGTATCAGTGATATTGTAAAAGTTGCACTCTTTTTCCTTCGCTTTGGTTTTGTCCCATTGGGTTTTTCAAAGCAAGGTTTTAACGAGACAATATTCACTGATTGGAGAAATATATCAACATCAGGGGGAGCGTGCCATTAAACATTGTACTCTTTTTCCTTCGTCCAAGGTTTTTGTCCCATTGGGTTTTCCTGGCAAGGTTTTAATGAGGCAGTGTCGTACGCCCATCAAATCTATCAGAAACACATGAAGACTGTACTCTTTTCCTTAGCTAGTCTCTTTCCCATAAGAGTTTTGGCTAGTAAGGTTTTTAATGAGGCAACTATCATATTCAATGGACATTCAAGGGGGAGTGTTGTAAATATCATTAATTATGTGGCTGTCCATTATCATGTTCAATATTTATCTCATGTATTATCTAGAGCAATTGTATAGACAATTATGAGGAGTCCAATTCATTGTAAAATACGAAACCTTAAGGGTCTATCTCAGATCATCCAAGAGCCTATAATTAGAAGCCTTATGTGAATGAGAAATATACTCTGATTCCTCCCCAATTCTCTCTTTTGTTCTCTCTACATTTCTCTTTATTTTATAACAGAGATATTATGTTGTGGTATTGTTATTTTTAATCACATATTTAAATTTTGAAATATGGTCAATTGTCATTTTATTTCTTATTTTTTGTCTTTCTCTTATCTCTTCTCTTTCTTCCCGTTATGTCTCTCTTCTCTTTCCTCTTCATCATCTTCTTATTCTTCTTCTTCGCAGATCTGAAACTTTTTTTTTTTTTTGTCAAAAAATCTGAAACTTAGATCTAGAAAAATATTGAAATTATGAACTAAAATTGCAAAATAAAAATGCAAACTGAAACTGCAACTTTTTGAGTTTGTTAACTGTATCAGACAACTAAAACTACGACTTTATAAGAGTGTTCTTCATAACTGAAACTGCGAGTGAAAACTGAAATTGCGGTGAAAACTGAAATTGCATGTGAAAATTGAAACTTTTTACGATTAAATTTGTTTACATAGTGCTGAAGTTGTTTTGGGCTGTGGGTGAGTTTATGTTATCTGAAAATTAAATTTGTGGTTATGAGTAAGTTGATGTTACCTGAAAATTAAATTTATAATTATAGATGAGCTGATGTTACCTTAAAATTAAATTTGTAATATTAGGTACTTTTGATTAATTTTTTGGACTGTGAGTACTTTAAACTTAATGGACTCTAAGCAATTGAAACATTGTGAGCGCCCAACTCCTGCTAGCAACATTGTGAACCCAAACATCAAGGGAGGTGATGCTTTCCTTCTTAAGAGGCAAAAGGGTCACAATGGGCTGTTAACGTTGTGAATGTGGTGAGAGGAGTGGGAATTTGCGATTACTGCCCCTTTGCTTTTCCTGAGTGACCAGTGGTATCCTGCATTGATAGAATGCACAGAGCATCGTCCGGGAGAGATCAAATGGCTAATAACCCCAATATCTCAACTCTTAGTAACTGGGTTAATCAAATCAAGTCAAATCCCTGGTTTCTTAATAAGGGAGGCATTAAGAAAGAAAAGAGAATCATCCGGGAACATTAGGGGGGTATCACTAACTTAAATTTCATTGGATTTTAAAAGTCCAATGAAATCTAGGTGTCTCTAATTTAGATTTTAATGAATTTCAATAAATTTTAGGTGTCTCCAACTCAGATTTTAATGGATTCTAATAAAATCCAGGTATCCTCAAAAAGACATGAATTTCATTAAGTGAAGGATTTGGATGGATTTGGTTAAATTTGAATGCATTTTTTACACATAACAAATTTTATAAGAATTCTACCCAATTCTTTTGAATTTTGATAAATTCTATAAATTTTAAAATTCATTAAACTTCTTTAAAATATAAGTTGGGGACACCCCCCTTATCAGTAATGGACCCTCCTTCCCAATATGAATGCCCTTTATTCTGCCCCTCTCAGCTGCCTAGTTAAAATTAACCCTCCTTTTGTTTTTTCTTTATCACGTTCAAATTTGTCACTTATACGTTAAACCTTGATTTGTACTATAAATTGAAAGTAAACTCCTCCGACATCATTTACTCTAATCTTATGGTTATCTTATCAGCTTGTCATTCACTGTTAAGGCTCATAATCAACCGGGCAAGGCTCTCTCATTTGTTGCAACATACAATTATGGTTGTTACAACCTTAAATAACATGTCTAAATTGACCTAAAATAATAATAGATGAAAATTCCTAAGAGGGATTTAAGAAATCAAATCATTCTAAGTCGTCTCTGATGTACTGCTTTCCATTTGTTTACATGAACTACAACTGGCAACTTGTGTCGAGAAATTTCCTTTGAGTAAGGAAGAGTTGAATTCCAGTTTTGGCAAACAAGACTTAATTTTGTGAAGCTGATCATTTAGACCTGCTTGCATTAGCTGAGGTGAAAGCAGGTCTGGCCTCTCAAGAGCTTTCACTGCTGAGTTGGCTGCAAGATTAATCTGTCCACAAACAAGGAGAAAACATTAAAAAAAAAAAATTATTCGTTTTGCGTCGAAGAAATGTTAAACATTTGTATGTCATGTTTATTACACATTATAATCAAATATTCACAATTTTCCATAATTCATTCCCTAAACTATGCAGCACAGCCACTTGAGATCTATACAACATAAGATACGTGAAGTTTTATAATACTTTACTGAAAAAGTTAGTTTTACCGAATGTGACCAAATAGAAATTTTACAATTAAGACAAAAAAGTTAGGCAAAATACACCCACACATATCAGTTGTCTTAGCCGTACATGTCTAATCTAATGGTAAAAACCTTATTAATAAGGAACTTATTAGAGAAAAATTATGTATGTGTATCTACATCCTACTGTTTCCTACTCCAACTAGGATTACTGTATCTACGTAGTCTGTAAGATCTCATCTGTATTACGTACTCATTCTGCTTCATATATAAAAAGCATAAAATAAAATATGGGAGAGGAGTCATATGAAGTATAGTGACTGTTATGCAATTTAAGATTAAGATGTCATTAGGTTTAAAATGTATTTGTTGATGACTACTGTCTAATAAATCCAGGATAGTTAGGCATAACAAGGCTTAACCAATACACTTTAAATATCATGTATTTGCTAAAGTTCAGGTCTATCACTGCTAAGCCTCCAAGCAAACTTAGCTTTTTGTATTCTATCTCACAAAGCCAGTCTTTGGTTCTCTCCAGGACAAATGCCTATGTTGAATCAGCTAACGCATAAAGATGAAAGACACTCAAATAATTAAAGGATCTTTTGCCCTTCTTGGCTCATAATTTTCCTGAATCTCGATATCAGCTAACTCCCTAGTAGATATCTTCGCAAAGAGGAGAGACTCTAAGTTACCCTTGACTTCCTTTATGAAAACAACTGACCCGACTTAAAGAATTGTTGATCTTTGTTTTTTCTTTTTTTGGTTAGTTTAAAGCATTCTTGATCAAGTCCAGAGAGCAATTGTGCTTAAACTTAGCCTATGAAAAGGTTTATAATAAAAATGCTCAGAATCCAATTAGCACATCCTAATTAAACTAATATGCCTGATGCCAAATAAGTTATCAAAAATATTATTATACATAAAGAAAGTGCAAGTCACATAAGTGAAAAGGCAGAATAAAACTATATATGGGTCAAAGCACTAAAAATTAACGGCACAATTTTAGTGAAATACAGAATAAAATTAATCCCAATGTCAATTGAATGAGCTGAAAATTCGTCATACCGACTGTGAAGCCATCTTTGTCAAAGCTTTTGCTAGAGGAAGTATGCAAAACCTTGAACAAGCCAATAGGACTATAATCAGGGTTAAAATTGAGGACTATAATCAGGCTTAAAATTGAGGACTACAATAAACACACAAGATAAACATTCTCAATTGTATCCCATTTTCTTTTTTCTTTTCTCAGTAACCAACCAGTGGGTTGTAATGTAAATTAAAGGAACTTAAATTGGCCAAAAAAAAAGAAAAGAAACTTACATTCCTCGGCCACCAGCCAGAGCTTCCTCTGATGGGTCTTTCCATTCATCAATTCTGCAAAATCAATATTAATTATATTATGCTTAATCATGAATATATATATAGAGAGAGAGAGAGAGAGAGAGAGACTTACACCCAACCGTAACGGCGGTCGAATAAAAGGCGCTTGGAAGGTGGGTTTGAGGAGGTTGTAATGGAGATTGAAGAAGTGGTGGACTCCATTCTCTCTCTCTCCCTTTTCTCAGTCTCTGAAGCTGAAATTAGGGATTTCGACGTCGGAGATGGGGAAGAGGAATTTTGGACCAAAAGTGAACTGGGCCTGGGCCTAGTTTGAGCACTCTGTTTGGGCCCATTGATATGGCAATTTGGTAAATAAAAGAGGCCGCCGGGGTTCATATTTGAAAGGCCACTGGACTTAACCACCTCAATTTTCCCGCGTCCCCCGAATCTCTCCGACTCTCCCATTCTCTCTGATTCTCTCACTCTCAGACTCGGAGCTTCAAAAATGGCGAATATGAAAGCAACACCTCAAATTAAATCAGGTACCTTCTCTTTTAGTTTTCACTGATTCACCCACTTTTATTCGTAGAATTTTCTTTTTAATCTTTGGTACTTTCATTTTTGCTTCGTTCGATTTCACTTATGCTCTGTTTGGTTCCTTGGAAAATTTTGGAAAAACAAATCGTAATTTCCACCTTTAGTCTTTTCTAACCTTCTCTGCCATTATCTTCTCTTAATCAAAGCCATTTTTTTTCCAAACCGAGCATTACCTAGTTTGGTTCGCGAGAAAAATAAATCGAAGGAATTGAAATTTTGGTATGGTTAGGTTGAATTTGGTTAAGTTTTTAGCTTACACCTTTTGTTAACCTTATGTAGAGCAAATTTTCTATTTGATGTATCAGAAAATGGAATTTAACAAAATTAAATTTTAGATACTTGCTTTCAGCTCATTACTCAGAACTTTGGTTAAACATCAGTCTAGGACTAGATTAGGATATGATTACTTTGGACTTGAAATGGTTATATTTATGGAGTAAATTTGTTTTGCGATTGCAGGTGGTGGAGGGGTTTGTATGATGAGCAACACATGGAGGGATGAACAACACCCGTCTTTCATAAACTTCATCTCCACCTTCCTCACTGCAAATTCTTTCCGTCTTAACTTTGTCCCAATTGCCCCAGTAATTCCTTCATTTCATTCATATCTTATGTTTTATTTTATTTTTTATAGAAAAAAAAAAATGAGATTTGGTTCATCATTCACTCAGTTCTGTGATGGTTTCATTTGCAGGACTTCATTTTCAACTGTGGGGGTTCATCAGTGGCATTTTTTTTTGTGACAAGCTTGGATTCCGCTAACATCTCCCAAATCTTCAGCAGGTGACCAAGTTGTTGTCATTTTTGGTGCCTCTTGTCTTGTTTGGCTCTTTTATGTTTGATGTGATCCTTTTTTATTATACAGAGTTCAGAAACTGAAGCTACAATTTGGAAATCTCTATGTTGTGATCACCCTCCCAACCAGAGAGCAAAATGATCTGTTTGTTCGTTCTTACTTCAAGTGGGTTATATGAAACTTGTACCCTGTTGATTATTATGTACTGTCTCTGATTATAGAGTTACTGGGTCTGTCTCAATCTGTGAAGGTTCGAAATGGAGCTTGGGAAACCCACATTTGTTCTGGTTAAAGACTTGGAAATGGGGTTTGAAAAGATGGTAAAGATAGCTCACTCTCGTGGGGGTAAATCTTGTTCTCAAAAGCTCACTCACTTTAATGATTGATTTTTCCAAGTAATTTTGTCTAAGTAACCATTAATCACAGTATGCAAGCGAGATGATGCCACCACAAAATTGAAGGCTGAGGTTGGTATTACAAGCTGCTTCAGAGTTTAAATGTCAATACAAACATTGACAATGTCATGAATTTATATACTTTGGTTCAGATGATCTAACATGCACATTTCTTTTGCTTTTGCTTTTGCTTTGGGGGTTCTTGTTTGAAAAGAGGAAGCAATCCGTGCAAGCGGTGGGCGTGTTCCAGAGAGTGGTCACATCCATTCCAGGAATTGACAATCATGATGCAAATGCGGTACTTAAATCCTCATAATTTTAACGAATGAAATCGATCTTCTACTATATTATGTTGTTATCTTCCCTATTAGTAAAATTCATTAATCTATTCTTAGAATCCTCGCTATGTTGGGAAAATTGTACTTCTCTTACAAAATTGTTTGCATGTTTTTGGCTTTGGAGAAAAAATAAATTTTAAGAAGAAAAAGGCAGATATACTTTTACTATTCAAAACTTTGCTAATTGTTTGTGATTGTTGGAATGTCATGAAATATAATTGTCTTATTTGTGGAACTAAAAAATCATCTGAACACTTCTGAAATAATATTATTCAAAATAATTTCATGTGCTCATGAAAAGAAAGGCTTGTTGTTGGTCTAAAACTAACTGATTGATGTCAGCTTTCTGTTTCTGTCTTGCTCTTGTAGTTATATAACATTTGCTAGTTCGGTTTAAACAGCAAGCACCTTTACTTCATGAGGAATTCATGTACAAGTTGTTGGAGGCGTTTTGTTTTGATATTATGGTTTTCCTTGTACAAATGAAAATAGAGGACAAAAAGAAAAAGAGGAGCATGATAGTATTTACAGTTGTATGCTAACACTACCTAGTCCCATTCAGTCCTTGCATTGCATGCATAGGATGGGTCAGACAATATTTACATTTCTGGACTATGTAGCATCATTGGAGTAAAGAATAGCCTCCAACATTTCAGTTCTACAGTGTGATCTTAATGTTTTGAATTCACATGCTTATTCTGGGAATTTTGTGCAGCTTAACCAAGCTATTGGTTCGATTGAAGCAATTGCCAAGGCATCGAAGGAGCATGTTCTGGAAAACACAGACCTTTCATCTGACAAGGCAGAAGTACTTTCAAAGTTTTTCAGGGATCCAAAGTTTTACCTGGGTCCCAAGATCAATTGAAAGGACTGGTTTATCTCAATGAACTTCAATTGTTTTTTAAGCACTCTTGGAGTCATACATTAAAGTTACCATTTTATTTGGTAGAGTTTCCATCTCTTTTGTTTTCTCTGTTTATAATCGATACCAAATTCACTGGGAATGGTATGATGAATTACTGCAAACCAAAACTCGTGAATAATTACGGCAGAGAATCTCTCCAGATTCCTAGTTGTGTAAGTTTTGCAGCCTCAATTGCTTGGTTGAGTATGGATGAGTATATTATAGCTGTATTAGATTTGCACGTGGACCGAACACAGTTTATCTGAATTAAGATGTCCTTTGCTCTGTAGCTCGTCTCCACAAGTTTATGAGACGCAATTCAATGGCTTTTCTTTAGTGTTAGGGATCTTAAAATTGTATTCTAAAAACTCATTTATTTTACAAGAAAAACAAAAACTTTTCTTTAGACGCAATTCAATTACTTTTCTTGAAGTAAGGACATCCTTACTTGAATGATATATATATATATATATATATATCTATTTCCACAAAAACAAAAAATTACACAATTATTTAAAGTATATAAATATAAATATAATATATTTATATTCTAATTAAAGTTATTTTGATACATATATTAAATTATGAGAAGAATTTGCATATCCCGGGGATACCACATGTTGGTATCCCCATCCTCCTCTCTCTCTCTCTCTCTCTCTAGTGATACCACACAGGTGGTATCCTCAGGATACCTAAGTTTTTTTAATTAAAATATATATATCTTAAGTGAAATTTCTCTTAGACAGACATTCGTCTTTTTTTTTCTTTGTTGTCCGCCCACTGTTACCGAGCAATTGAAAAGGTTTTTTATATAATGTTGAGCACTGCAAGCGCTTGACGCTGCTTCCTCCACCAATTTTTTAGGGTATTTCCCCGACGGTTCGCCTCATACCCTCCTAACTTTCTAAGATGTAGAATGAGACTTGTGTAGGCTGCATATTAAGTATTTAACTCCGCCCAAAATCACAAAGTTAAAATCTAACATAAAGTCTACAAACTAGTGCCGATCGCTAAGAAAAGAAGAAAAATGTACTACTGAGCACTCGACGCGGGGCGTTCAAAAAAATAAAGAAGTATGGACGTCCGTCTAAGGGAATTATTGATATCTTAAGTACATATATATATATTTAATCTACATATCTGCAAGCCCCAATTTACTGAGGCTTTATACATAGGGAGGCATATTCAATCAAATTTTAGAAATTAGTGAGCAATTTCTAAGTAACAGTGTTTGACAATACACATTATATTTATTCAATTTCATATGAAACCTACTATGTAATTAAGTTTCTTCAATTTCTTTTTTCAAATGAGTAGATAATTGATTAGATAAACAACTCTTAAAGTTTCAACTAAAATTTTTCGAAATTTTCTTATAATTTATATCGTTTTTATCTAATTTTTATAAATATCGATATTTTCTTAAAGGCTTTTTTATTACAAATAGTCCCTTAACTTTCACCAAAACATCAATTTGGTCCCCAAAGTGCATTTTCATTCAATGTCATTCCTCATTTTTGTCATCGAATATCAATTTGGTCCCGAGACACACTTTGAAAATTTACCAAATATAGCTCAGGATATGAAAAAGTTCTTTGAAATTTCCTATGAACTCATCTTGACTACTACAATTTTTATATGGGGTCAAATTATCAAATTTATGTTGAGTATTTTTCAGAAAATTTGGGGAATTAGTTTGGGAATTTCAAATTTTCTGAAAAATCAATTTGATAATCCATATAAAAATAGTAGTAGCCAAGATGAGTGTAGGAATTTTCGGAGAATTTTTTCGTATCCCAAACTATTTTTGACGAATTTTCAAAGTGTGTGTAATGACAAAATTGATGTTCGATGACAAAAATTAAGGATGAAATTGATTGAAAATGCACTTTATGGACCAATTTGATGTTTGAGTGAAAATAAGAGGACTATTGGTGATAAAAATCTTTCTTAAATTTTCATCAAAATTTTATATTTTTTAACCATCGAAATTTTGGTGAGTACCAAAATTTAAGAAGTGCTAGTAATTTAAGGGAAATGTGCTTCGACCTAAAAAAAAAAGGTTAAATACAAAAATAGTCTTTCAACTTTCACATGCATCTCAAAGTGGTCCACAAACTTCAAAACGTGACAAATTTGCTCACAAATATTTCAAAGTGTCTCAAAGTAGTCCTTCCATCCAGTCAATGGACGGAAGTGATTATGTGCCGTGCACATGACCACTTTTATGAGGGTATTTTTGTCCATTAAAAAAAACAAACTAAAATAAAATAGAAGAAAAACACAAAAAGGGAGGTTCCCCCCCCCCCCTCACCAATGGCCTATTCGCAACCCCCTATACCTGCACTGTACATGCACTCCCTTTCTTATACTCCCGACTGAAATCCAAGCATGGCCATACCCCAAACCATCTGGTTACTTCCAAAACTCACTTTGCTCAGCTTCTTCAATCTTCACCACCAACCTTTAATTTCAAATTTCCACTTGAAATCAACTGTTGTGAGTAACTCAAACTGTTCAAAACCTCAACTTCCTAACCATTTCCACCATTTAAGGCAACATCCATATGTGATTTTAAATACCTATTTGAGATTAAGGCCTGTAATTGAGTTGTGGAACATGAGTATGGAGAAAAATGGATCAAATGGTCTAGGTTGTGTAACTGAATGAAAGTATGAAGCTTTTATTTTCTTTCAAACCACATTTGCCTTTACTAGCCAAGAAGACAGGAAGGTAGGCAACTTAGTTGCTAGCCTAGCTAGTTACTCACAATCTCACAGTATGAGAAATATTATAGGAAACAAAATGCACACAACTAACACTTAACTTGGTTAATCATCCACTTAACTTCAGCATACCAAGAGGAACAAAACCCAGAACCTTGGGCTAGCTCCTGTACTTGGTGAAGCAGCTCAAGTACCCGTTTTTACTCCTTGAAGATTTATTAATGGGTGAAACAAGCAGGGATGTAGAGAAGATGAAGACAAAAAGTTGATTATCTGAGACAAGACTGAAATGTAAGAGATCAGCTTATTATGGCTGTTATTTGACTTGGCCATTAATACACTCAAAGAGCCAGAGAGGCTCTGTTTCTTCGTTTTGAAAGAAAAAACTAGGATTTTGTTTGTGGGTTAATTTTCTCGATTTATGAGCTTCCTTTANTTTTAGCTTTTTTATTTTATTTTATTCTAGTTTGTTTTTTAATTTCTTTTCAGTTTGTTTTTTTTTTTCTAAATGGATGGAAATACCCTCATGGTACACATGATTACTTCCGTCAACTAACTGGATGGAGAACCACTTTAAGACACTTTGAAAAGTTTGTGGGCAAAATTATTACGTTTTAAAGTTCGTGTAACATTTGAAACACGAATAAAGTTGAAGAACCATTTTTATATTTAACCAAAAAAAAAATTGAAGGAAACGTGCAAGCATACCCTAGCTTCACTTTCCCATTGCCATTTTGACGTGCTGCTCAAGCTCACAAAGTTTCTCTTATACTCAAGACCAAAAAAAAAGAAAAAAGTTTCTCTTATAAAAACAGGTCTGTCCCTCACTCGCTCTCTGTCTCATACTTTTAAAAACCCTAAACCTCACTAACCAGCAAGAACCTCTCTCACACTGTCTCTCAGCTCCGACAATGGCGGAGCTATCAGCGATTACACTAGGTGGCAAAGGCTCATCTCTCTCGTCCTCCTCTGTCTACACCATAGCCAATCGCCTCGCTCAGATTCGCCTCGACTCTTCGGCGCTCGATAGGCTCCCCTCCTTCTCATCTGTACCTCTCAAACCCTACCAGCTCGTCTCTCTCCTCCCCTCTCTCCCAACCATTGAGGAATCCAGAGCCTCCCTTGTCGTCCTCCTCAGCAAGCTTCTCTCACTCTCCGGTTCCCCCCACATCCGTACGGTTCTTCCAGTTCAAATCACAGAAGCCCTCAATTCTGGCGAAGAAGGGCGCGAATCCCTCGATTTGACCGAAGAAGAGGCTCATGCATTGGAAAAACTCAAATTATCCTCTGCGTTGGGTGGGATTTGTGCGCTTTTGGACCACCAATCCTCGGCTTTGTCTACGGTTTCCGATGCGGTAGCGGCGATATCTTGCGAGTCGTTAAAGGCCGACTTGGCGGCGTTTAATTTGATGGATTCGGGGGACGGGTCTGCTGCCAAAGAGGAGATTGGAGTGGCCAGCGATTTAAAGGTTTTGCTCAACGGGTCTAAGTTAGTGGGTAAGGTAGAGACTGTAGAAGTCTCGAAAATTCCAGAAATTCATGGAAATTTGAGACATCAAGTGAAATCGGTGCACTCCCGAGCTCGGGTGGAGCTGAATTCGGGCGCAAAAGTGGGGAAAGGTGTGCCCGTGAGTGCTGAGGCAATGAGGACGACGTTGTTAGCATTGGCCTCGGCGCTGAGGGACTTGGGAAATTATAGTTTGCGCCGTGTGAAAATGAATGTGGATGCTGTTGGTTGTGAGAATTTGCGGTCGAGTTTGGTGGCATTGTTTGAGAAGCAATGCCCCAGCGGTGAAAGATTGAGAAGTGCGTTTAAGTTGGTTTCAGAATTGTCTTTTGAAGAGAAAGAGAATTATGATAAGTTTGCTCATGAACTGAATGCGTGTATGGGAGTTGTGTGGAAAATTGTGGCTTGGGAGGCAATAACAGCTTTTCTGGCTCTGGAGGGATCTGAATTGAATGGGGAGGGTCAAGGGGGTGAAGCGAATGGAGGAGGGAATGTGAAAGTGGAGAAGAAGAGTGAGAAGAAGAAGAAGAAGGTGGTTTTGGGGAAAGGGACTAGTGTTATAGTACAGTTGATGAAAGATAGATTGCAGAGTAAGGGTGGACATGCTGTTGATAGTTTGGGGTTGATGGGAAATTGGGTTGAGGAGCTTTCATTGTTTTTGGACCTCAAGGACCCGGAGTTTGATAGTTTGTTGAACAAAGTGAAGGAGATAGTGGAAAGCAATGAGACTAGAAGACTCCCTAAGCTTCCAAAGGTAATGACATACCTTGAGTTTTGCTTTTCATTTCTGTCTGAAATGCTTTCTCTAATCTATTCTTACATTCATTGTTGGTAGAAAAAATGAATATTTTTTTTGTCTAACAAGTATGTTCGATATGAAAATCATTCATGTGGGTTATTAATATCTGCTTCTTAAATTATTATTCTACTAAACATTAACGTTATTATTGGAAATAATTTTTTAGAAAGCACTGTTGGTACTGTCAGTTTGTAGTTAGATTCTGACAGAAGTTTGAAGTTGATGTAATCTGTGATCATTTGGAAGTATTGACAACTCATTACAGTTGGCTGTATGTTTATTTTTAAGCAACCATGCTTTGGTTGTCATCTTAGTTGCTCACTTGATCTTTGCAGATTATGTTTTTGTTTCAACTGATTTTATGATTCTTTTTGGATTGTAATGAATAGTTATTCGCATTCTGACCTTGGACATATTATTGCACATGCTAGGGTACTCGTGATTTTGCAAAAGAACAAATGGCAATAAGAGAGAAAGCATTTTCGATAATAAAGGAGGTTTTTGAGAGGCATGGTGCCACAGCCCTGGATACTCCAGTTTTTGAATTGAGAGAAACTCTCACGGGGAAATATGGGGAAGATTCAAAATTAATTTATGATCTTGCTGACCAGGTAAATATCTCAGTCTTACATTTTTTTCAGTTTAAGTGAAGCCATGTTCTTGTTGTGTAGAAACATAACAAACTTTGATTCTTGGTGCTCACACTATATTAGCCAAAGACCACACTGTCTGCAGTTGGGATGTCCATGTTGTGTGATCCCTTAGGGCCTATTTGGTTCAAGCTTGGGAATGGGAAAATAATTCTATTCCCATGTTTGGTAAGTGCAGGCATGTGAAATCATTTCCTGGTTCATGGGAATCTGATGCCCTCAAATGGAGGAAAATGACTCCTTCCTCTCAACTTGGGTTTGGTTTTCTTGCTTGAATGGAAATGGAAATAAAAAGGTATTTCTTGGTTTGCTTTCCCAACATTGCCAAACACTTGAATGAGAATCTTACATTCCCTTCCGCTTGGAAAATGCATAAGAATTGATTTCCTAAGAATTCAATTTTGCGAACCAAACGGGCCCTTAGTGTTTCTTGAGATGATAAATTAGTCTTCTTTTTTTTTTTGGTCACGAGATGATAAATTAGTCTAACCAAGCATACCAATGCTGAAAGGCATTAAGACTGTAGAGCCCTAGGCTTTGAGCTTAGTTTTTTTTTTTTTTTTGCCCACTACTATTAATCATTGCTAATTTTTTTTTTCAGCAAGTTTCCTCAAGTGTTTTTTAATTCAGCTATGAAGTACTACCTCAAATACCTTTTAGATTAGTCAGTTTTGGTTTTCTTGCTTGAGCTTGGGAGCTATGCTTAAGAATTGCTTGTTTGGCTAATGGGAAGAGCTTGCGGTGGTTGCATTTTTCTTGTAATTATTATCCTTTTCAATTCTTTTGATGGGTTTTGTTGTAATTATAAATATGAAATAATCACCTTTATCTTGTGATCCCAATATGTATTGTTTCATCTATAAATTTGGAAGTCCCTGTAGTTGAAGTTAACTATCATTTGTGAAGGTGTGTGAGATAGGCCTTGTTATTTCTTCTTTGTCTTGTCCTTATAAAGACTTGCCCTAAGTTCCTAGTGGGATAACTTGCTATCAAATTTGTTTTAGATTGACAATAAAACTGGATTCATTACTCATATTTGATGCAATTTGTGTTTATTTTCTCGACAGGGAGGAGAGCTTTTATCACTACGATATGATCTTACTGTTCCATTTGCTAGGTATGTAGCTATGAATGGTATCACATCTTTTAAAAGGTACCAAATAGCAAAGGTCTACAGAAGAGACAATCCATCTAAGGGAAGATATCGTGAATTTTACCAATGTGACTTTGATATTGCTGGCCAATATGAAAAAATGGGGCCAGATTTTGAGGTTATTAAGATATTAACAGAACTGCTTGATGAGCTGAATATTGGAGATTATGAGGTAACTATTTTCTTTAGAATTTTATTCCTTGTATCTATGTGCGCACATAGGTAACTCCAAATAACCTACTATAGAGTTTTCGACTGTGAAACATATCTATGATTCACAGTTGCAATGTAATGATAAAGTAAATTAATAAAAATAATCTGATAACAATAAAAAGAGTTGAAGTAAAGATTCCTTCTCACAGTGTTCATGGCTTATTGCTATGCATACACTAACAATATTCATTCTATTTTTTCATATCCTTAACTCTTATGTAGAGCAATATGTAAAGATGGATTCCAACATAGTATTTGAGTCTCACCTTGTAAGAGGTGCCAATCTAACAAGTTTCCTTATTATGATTTAAAACCCTCCTTGAAGTGCTTCCTAGACTAATATTCAGACTTCATGTGCCTTAATTGTTTTGGCTTAAGTTTTTTTTTTTTTTTAAATTGCTTCTTGGTGTTTCTTGTACAGATTAAATTGAATCACCGGAAGTTGTTGGATGGAATGTTGGAAATTTGTGGAGTGCCTCCTGAAAAATTCAGAACTATTTGTTCAAGCATCGACAAGTTAGACAAGCAGTCTTTTGAGCAGATAAAAAAAGAAATGGTAAAGACTCAAAAACTGCAACCATATTTGACATGCATGTGCTTGAGTTACCTTGTTGTGTCTTGGTTTATGTGTTTCTATGTTTTGCATGTGCTTGGGCTTGGTGTCTGTAATTCTTTGGTCTTCGTTTGTTTCTACTTCACTATGATTTCCTTTTGGTGTTTTTCCCTCTCAATGTACGGTTGTCTATAGTGATCAGAATGCCGTTCCTTTCCTGTAGATTGGTTTTATATTTGTTCATTTTTATTTTGCATAATATTTATATTCATAGTTAATATTTTTAGATGACTTTTCATGGGCAACATGACACTGCTCATGTCATTCTTTGTTTCCAGAAAGATTTAAAAGATATCAGGTCCTCTAAATTGTTAAAGAGGCTCTTACTGCAACATGTAGGAGCAATGTTTGAAAGGCAAGGCGTATGGGCTAGGCGTTTTATGTCCCATAAGGCGAGGTGTAAGCCTTTTGGGACATAAATTATATAATTAAAAAATATAATATATATATATAAAATATATAAGTATATGTATATGTGTAAAATTATAAATATAGTATGAAACCCTCCCTGCAATTTTTTTACACTAATATTTTATGTTTTTAAATATTTGGAGTCTTATTTTACTTGTTATTCTATCAGGAATTTTATTTTATTTAATATTAGTAGTTATCCTCTGTTTTAGGTTATTGGGTCTATTGTCTTTATTTTTTTCAACTGAAAGGGGTTTTAAGACATGTGAAAATGCATTGTTTCACATAAATGGGGTAGAAAGCTGAAACACACGTTTTATTAAAGAGGCAGAAAACAGAAGACGATGTCGTCTCATTAAAGTAACATTTTTTTGTTTAAAAAGGCCTTGTTCTGCAAAAAGGTGCCCCCTTCTGCACAAGGCTTACGCCTCTCAATGACTCGCCAGAAAAGCATACGCCAAATGTGCAATCTGCGAAACTATCCACCACCTGAGGCGATTCGGCAACACCTTACCCCGACCCGTGCCTCTGCCCCGCCTTTAAAAGAATACATAGGAGCGGCAGGTTTATATGAATTGAGGATATTTAACATATATAACTTAATAGAACATGGATTACACCAACTAGCTATTGGTCTAGTGGTATGTGTCTCTACTTTGCTGAAAGAGGTCCCATGTTCGAATCTCCCATGCTTCCATATAAAAAAAAACAAAAGATTGATTACTGCATAAGATTGATTTTATGAAGAACTTAACTAACTGACCCCAAGTAGTTGGGAGGAAGGCTTTTCATATAAATGGAGATGTTCCACATATATAACTTATCAGAACATTGATTACTACATAAGATTATTTGTGTGAAGTACTTGTCTATCTGACCCCAGGTAGTTGGGAGGAAGGCTTTGTTGTGCATGCAAAACACCTTGATTATTATCATCTGTCTGCTTCTTGACGAGGAATTCCTGTCTAGTTGGACAGTTGTCCTGGTTAATATCTGTATCAATTGGCTGATAAATTGCTTAACCATGAGGTAAAGCCTTTGGTCCTGTACCTGCCAACCCAAAGCTGTCCTGTACCTGCCAACCCAAAGCTCTTCTGTTAATTATCTGTCAAGTAATTATCAAATATTGAACACTGAATGATATGGATTTTAATAACCATGTTCCAACTTCTGAATGACTAAAAGGTAAACCCTTTGTCTATCAAAATAATGAGTAAATCATGTTTGTTGAAGTCATCTGTGATTATTACAATTGACAGAAAAAATATATCTGCTGATTTGAATTTTCATTAATATACGAATCCATATCATATAGTTTATCATTTATTTCTCTATTTAATAACAATATACTTGGTTTATCATTTTGTTGTGTTTTTCTCCATTATCATTGGGTAAACATTTTCCATTCTTATCCTTTATTGTTTTTCTCGGTTCATGTTCAGTTTTCATATGATGATAGACTTGTTTTTTGTATCTAAACTTAGTGAGATTTTAATTTTGGCATGTATGATTCTTTTCTAGGTGGAGGAGAAGGGCTTAAGTGTTGAGACAGCAGACAAAATTGGCTCTTATGTAAAAGAGCGGGGACATCCTTTGGAATTGTTATTCAAGCTTAAACAGGAGGGCAGCAAGTTTTTAGAAAACAATGCATCTGTAGAAGCATTGAATGACCTGGAGATCTTATTCAAGGCTTTGGAAAAATCAAAGTGTATTGGAAAAGTAGCTTTTGACTTGAGTCTTGCAAGGGGTCTTGATTATTATACTGGAGTAATATATGAAGCTGTTTTTAAGGGGGGTGCACAGGTAACATTACGTAAATGCTGTTGGGATTATCTTTGCGGTTATTTTTCTTGCTATTGGCATTTGTGCAGCCCTGTGACATTTGACTCATCTTATCATTTAAAATAATCATTGTTAAGGTTTCCTTCCAAAAGCTATTCAAGGACATTTTAAATAGTACAAGCAGGAATTGAATTAGATTGCAATAATTGTAAATGAAAAAATTGCAGTGGGGACTTGTTGCTTGCTATGTGCCATATCATCCTAAACACAAGACCCAGCTATAACTTCTTTGGGTTGAGATCTGCCACCATTTGTTGCAGCTCTATTTATTGCATCCCAGGATATATTTGTATTCTGGCTGAATTCAAGGTTTTGTTGAAATGGTCTTGAGAGAAATAAAGATGGAATGTATCTCTCTTTCCCTTCTAACTATGTCCTATAAATGAATAGTGCATCTGATAAAATTTTTTATTCAAATAAATGGTACAAGTCAATATAAATATCCTATTGGTTGCTTCCTGGCATTAACTTTATGTGTTTCAATGATAACCTAGATATTTGATCTTGTCATCAGGTTGGCTCAATTGCTGCTGGTGGACGTTATGACAACCTTATAGGGATGTTCGGTACAAAGCAGGTTCCATCTGTTGGTGTCAGCCTTGGTATTGAGCGAGTATTTGTTATAATGGAGCAGCTTTACAAAGACCAGAATCAGGTGACATTTGACGTGTCTCTGTCTATGTTGTTTAATATTCTACTTATAATTTTGATGAATTTTATTTATTGGTAGTTGCAGTTCTTCTTTATTGAGAATATCCCTTGATTAATCCCTGTTTTCCTAAATGGCTAACGAATAAAAGAAAAAAAAAAAAAACTGAATGAGTTTTAAATTTATTGGGTAATACATTTTTTTATGGTAAACCAAACTAATGTCTCATTAACTTTAAAGTTTGTCATTTTGGTCCCTGAATTTTGGTTGATTTGATCTAAATCCTACTCTCCATTAAAAATTTAACAGAAGTAATCATGTGACTTGCACATACATACTGAAGGATAATTTTGTCATTTTCACCCTTAATCCCCAACTCTCTTTTTTTAGTTTTAGAGAAAAAAACCCAAGCCATAATAAACCCAGAGGCTAAAGGCAAGAATCTCATTTCAATATACTTAAAATTCCAGTTCCAAAGCAATTTTTTCTTTTTTTGGAGGAGAAAATTTATTAAAACAAAACATATTTACAAAATAAAAATAGTGGACAAGATATCCACCAATCTTAACAAAACAATAATCACCCCCCGACCCTTGCCGTCTATAAGAGTAAAGAGAAACACCTATGGCAGCCCAACAACAACACAAGACCCGAAACAGCCCTTCCCAACTAAAGCTTTCCAATCCAACAAAATGACAGAAACTGACAGCTCTCAAAATGCTGGTGAAACTGAAGACCATAAAGATGCCCAAAATCTAACTTTATCCCAAGAAGACTCCATATTGTCCCCCTTAAACTCCTAAAAAATTCTCCTATTTCTCCCACCAAATTACCCACAACACTGCCATCACTCAACAAGACCACAACACTTTTGCCTTCCTGCACCCCCCGCCCCCTCTTGTGAAACAACACTGCCTTGTTTTTCACAAAACAACATAGAAACTGACTGTGGTATCACCCAATTAATACCAGCAACTCCAAACAAACGCCACCAGATCCCCAAAGCATATTAACAATGCAAAAGCAAATGGCCTCCCGATTCAGCTTCCTTTTTGCACAGAACACACCAAGGTCTCCTCTTCTGAATCACATCACACATATTTACCTTCCCATGGGCAATAAGCCAGGCCAAAACACGAACTTTGGGAGGGGCAATTGATTTCCAAATCAATTTGCAAGCTTGAAAATAGCAAAACGCCCCTTTTCACGAACTTTAGTGAATGACGTCATTTCTGTTGAAAAACTTAACGAAGTTAGGCTTTGGACTAAGTAAACACAAATCCAATGTTCAAGGACCAAAATGACATATTTTAAAGTTTAGGAATCAAAATGAGATATGGATAAAAGTTTGGGGGTATTGGTGTAATATTCTAATAAACTTTATTCATACCAGATCAGTAGGCCTCAACGTGCCACTGGTTTAGTAAATTCTGAAGCCATTTTTTTTTAAAAATTTATTTATTTTTTTAAATATATATTCTATTCTTTTCATTTTGGTGTAAGGAAATGCTAATGGTAGATATATTGGGTGTAAAACAAATGCGCAAATAGGTATTATATCTGTTACCATGTATCTGTCTGTCACTTGTAACCAAAACAACCGTCCACTGGCTTGCTTTCGACATAACTACAGAGTCTAATCAATCTGGCCGTATTGATTGGGTCCTATTCTCTGCATTACTTGGTTCCACTGTCACTATAAATATAGAATACTGAAGACTTTTTTCTTTATGTTTTGGCATCCTTGTATGAGGCATTGATTTGTTCTTTCATTTTTGATTGAAATTATACAGACAACCCGAGCAACCAAGACTGAAGTCCTAGTGAGTATATTGGGGGACGATTTAACACAAGCAGCAGAGCTAGCAAGTGAGCTGTGGGAGGCCAAAGTGAAAGCAGAATACTTGGTGAGTAAAAGATGGGGGAAGCACATGGATCGAGCAAAGGAATCTAGGATCCCTTGGATGATAATTGTGGGTGAACAGGAGCTCGATAAAAAGGTTGTGAAATTAAAAGATGTTGAGATCACAGAAGACAAGGGCATTGAGATTTCAAGAATTAAAATTGTTGAAGAACTTCAAAAACGGTTGGGTCAAGGAAAAGATCCTCGAGCCAGACCCCTGTGAGTTAACTCACACTGACTTATCTTTTTAGATATGCCTTCGTGTGCATGTTGAGGCGCTCAAAACAAGTTGCATTCAGTTTCACCCCTTGTACAATTTATATCGAAATCTCGGGTTCACAAAACAAGTATATACCCTATTTTGGCAAAGATGTTTACATTGTAACTAGTATTGCTGAGTTGCTTGCTGATTCTGCTCTTGATTTTACTGGGCTTAAGAAATTGTACAATCACTCTTACAGCTGTTTAGTCATAGGTGATGTAATAGGGGGTGACAATTTTTACACATGATAAAATGACTTGAACATGACACTAACTTGAATTGCAGTGTTTGAATTGATCATTGCTTAACATGAATAAGACTGACATAACTTATTAACATGTGTAATAAACGAGTTGGGTGTCAACATTAGTAACTCGGTTTTGACACCATAAACTAGTATTAATGACATGTTTTAACCGGGCTTAAATAACCATTTGGCCTTATTTAAATTGAAATTGATTAAAGGCACATTTCCAATTTTCCATGATCTTACATGACTTATGAGACACGTTACCAGCAAACTGTGGCCTATTCTACTAAAGTTCGATTTTTCCCCATCTAACACAAGTGACAAGTCGGCGCGTTAATTAGTGTATGCAACTATGCATTCATTATTCTCACCCGAAAAAGAAGGCATCCATTTATCATGTGATGCGAGACTGCTAGTGACTGACCACCACAGAGATTCATCCACAAGCTCACACCTTTAAACGGTAAGACTTTTTCACTGATTGTCTCCATGTAAGTGGTCTGTTTCACAAACTTTCCAACGTCCCCCGTCAGTTTACAAAAACCCCTCTACTTTATCTTCATTCATTCATTCATTCAACTCTGTTGTTGGGGCCTGTGTCGCCCACCCCTACATTCATTCCAAACCCAATTGCTCCTGTCAAGAAAGGGATAGATATCTCAAATTCTCAATGCTCCCCTGAGCAAAGTTAACCCACTCCCCACCTCACTCTAGCCAATGACGTGGCACAATCCCATTAGCCAGAGCTCCAAAAAGTATAACAAAAATACAAACTTGACCTTTGGTTTTATGTTTTGTGTTATCTGCGCTCTTCAACACCACAGGTGGCCAGAGTTTAATGAAGGTAGTCCTCATCACTCTGCTGCAGAGAATAGAGGTTGTTGAGAATACAGAGTGGGTTTGGAGAGCATCAACAACCACCTCCCTTTATTTCTGTGGCTTACCAATAAAAACGGTCTCTTTCTTTTCGGTTTTATTCATCTTTTTTGGCTTCGTTTCCCTTCTTTTTCTTTGGCCTGTGAGTTAGGGATTTATTAGGGTTAGGATTGGAGTTAGGGTTCTGTCATTTGGTACTCTTCTCCTCCGATTGAGTTCTCATCCTCCTTCAATTCCAAACCCCACCAATCATCATCGCCATGGAAGGAGGAGAACTTGGTGAGTTGCATGACTGGGAGGTGGTCCATAGCTCGGACTCTGCCCTGGTCAACTCAGCCGACTCGGCTGAAAGTCCTAGAAACAACTTGGAGGGAGTTGACGGTGACGCCGAGGGTATGATCAGGCCTGATTACTTCTCTTTGGAAAATCAGGGGAAGTATGGATATGCTAAGTCTGTCAGCGAAGGGGGTTCGGTTGAGTCCGACAACCCGAGTTGGATTGACCCGGGTTCGGAGACTCGCTATGGTGGTAGAGAGCCGGGTGAGTTCTGGTCTGATTCGGGTAGTGATAGGTCTGATGAACGTAAGAGTAATGATTTTGAGGTGAAAAACGAATTGGGTTTTGCGGGAAATGAGAAAAGCCAAGTGGTTTTTGAAGGGACTGGAGAAATGGAGGCTGTGGATGAGAATTTGTGGAAATTTGGGTCGGCTGAGAGTAAAGTTGGTGGGTTGGATAAGGAAAGCCAGGTGAGTTTTGAAGAAATTGGGGAAGTCAGAAGCGTTGATAAGGATTCGGGCAAGTTCTGGTCCGATTCAGGCGGAGACAGTCTGGTTTCTGTGAAAGTTGAGAAGGTTGAGAAGGAGAGTGAGATGGGTTTTAGTGATTTGGATGGTGGAAATGAGTTGAACAAGGATTCAGCAGATGGACAATCAGCTGAGGGTCAGAGTGTTGCAGTTGAAGAAGTGAAAAGGGAGGTGAAATTGGGTAGTGAGGTTGCGAAGAGGACAATCATGTGGTGGAAGGTTCCATTTGAGGTCTTGAAGTATTGTGTTTTCAAGGTAAGCCCTGTTTGGTCCTTCTCCGTGGCCGCAGCTGTAATGGGTTTAGTTTTCTTGGGGCGGAGATTGTATAAGATGAAGCGAAAGAGCCAGAGCTTGCAGCTCAAGGTTACTCTGGATGATAAGGTCAGTTATTGCAATTTATTAGCAGCTACTTACCCCCCAAAATTGCAATTCATTTATTGATGATAATTTTTTTCACTCCATGTTATTCGAAAGCTAAATATGCATGCATTCAGAATATATAAGTAGACATTTAGTATATACTTCATGGCTTGATATTTCAATTAAAGCTCATATTTGTTGTGATGAAGATTTTTACATCTGTTCATTCAATCGTGTTTCCTATTTAGTTGAAATGTGTTAAGTTGCAATCCAAAGCTTTTTGCAGCTCTTATGAATAGTTGAGTCAAAATCTTGAAAACTATCATATGGTCTGTGATTGACAATCAAAATTTTTATGCTATCATTTCGTATTATCTTTTGCAATTTTCAATCTGGATTACTTTTCTTAAAGATAGACAATCATATGGAAGTACTTTTTGGTGACTTTTTATGTTTGTTAAGGTCTTTTAGTGTAAAGAAATGTAGGAACTCCATTCTATTCACCTTCTTCTGTTAATGTTTTGTATTCTGCAATGTTATTAAAACTAACATGTTTATGTTTTCTGTTTACTTTCTTGTATTACCTTTTTTCCTCTTTTATGTTTTGAATAAGAAACAGAGAATATTTTATTAATACGAAATAAAATAGTCAAAGGCACAATAGAGGAGAACAAGCAATCATAGTTAACAGAAAATTGAACATTTACATACAACTAACATCAATGACTAAAGGAACACAATAATTTCAAGAAACATCAGCTACCCTATCATTATGATAATGCCTTGATATTCAGATGAAACCAACACCCACAAAGATGCTTAAAATCGAATTCTATCCCACAAGGAGTCCAACTCTTCTCCACTTTTATTTTAAAAAGTCCTCCCATTTCTTTTCCCGTCTAACAACCCCAAAAAAAGCTAATCACAATGCATTTTCATAAAACAGTCACATTTTTTTCTCCACCAATCCCACAATGATTCTCAATGAACAAAGTAACACATGACGAAGGAATTCCCAATTCAACCTTGCTTTTAGACCTTTTTGCACATGATACTCCGTTAGCCTTCTTTGGATGAGATCACAAGTGCTCACCCTTCCCCATGCAATAATCCAAGCAAGAAATTGTACCTTAGAAGACACACCTTCCAAATCATCACGGAGGAATTTAAATCAGGAAGAAATCATTAATCGATCAATTATAATAAGATTTACAAGAAAATAAACCCAAAGATTCAATTTTCCAATTCCTTTTATCCAACCTCAGCAGATGTAAAAAGATGTTTTCAATCAAGAAGGCAAGAAAACACACTTTCAAATCATTCCATTTTTTGAGGAACTGGAAATTCCAACCAAACAGGAAAGAAGAAGAAACAGACATTCTAGCAATGAAACCATTATGAGAAGACGAGAATAATGAACACATGGGTGATTCTCCAATCCAGTTGTCCTCCCAAAATTTATTCTCCTTCCCATTCACCACAACAGAACATAGAGTAGAAGAAAAGGAGCTAGTACCCTGTGAGATGACTTTCCAAGGACCTCTGCTTGAGCCGCTATCCACTACATGTGAATCCCACCCATTGTCTTGAGCCTCTATCCACAATTTTTATCTACTGTCAATGTAAAAGTAAAAAAATGCTCATAGTATTTGTTTGCTTTGGCATCTTGCTTAAGACATAAATATATAATTTATAAGCCAGTAGCAAAGTTCTGGCCAAGAAAATAAAATTAAAAATAAATACTCTTAAGAAGTTTATGCATTGTATTCTGTATTCTGTATTCTATACCATTTCAAATTAGTAAAAAGGTCGAGGGTACCTTGTAATGGTTATTTCTTTCATAATGGACGGAAGAAGTTCTAGACTTTTTTCCCTTGGCAAGAAAGGGCATATTCATTTTTGCAGAACTTTTGTCCCGAGTACCTGGAATCCATTTTGAGTAAATAATTTTCCAGTATTATTAGTAATCACGAGTTTGGTAGTTAAGTTGGTGCATTTTTACAAGAAATAAAATCCTTTTGGGTAGGATCTTTTAATTGTTGGACATCTTGTCCACTGTATGTACTTCGTTAAAAGATGGAAATCCATAAGTGAAGACAGTGATATCAGTCTCATGTGCATCTCTGGAAAGAGGATTGTTGCACTGATTTGTTTTCTAAATTCTATTGTGTTTTGTGGTGGAATTTTATTTACTTATACTTTGTCCTATGAGTTATGTGGCTTTGCAAATGTAAACTTTGCTTCTGTTTTGAAAAATATCTTGAGGTGGCGGACCTGGCATATTTACTGAACAATTTTTTGCAGAAGGTGTCTCAATTCATGAGTCGTGCTGTGCGTCTCAATGAAGCATTTTCAGTGGTGAGGCGGGTTCCTATAATACGACCTTCACTGCCAGCTGCTGGGGTAAATCCATGGCCTGTAATGAGTCTGAGATAGAAAATTATTCTTGTGAAATATATAGAAAAAGAAGATACTTTGTCCATGAGCTGCGCTAAAACTACTAAGTTCGTATGTGTTGCTTAGTATTTACACGTTTGTGTCTTCCTATGTATCAACTTTGAAGTTAAAAACCTTTTGCACCAGTTTGTGTATAATGCAGACAAAAATTTCTACTAGGGTACTCACTTTTCACTTTTCCTATTGCCTGGTATGCTTTCTTGTTTCTATCAGAATGTCTGGTGTGATTTTCATGCCTGCCATTGGAAAAACAAAATGTCAACGTGTTTGTTATATGAGATTTATATACAAGGTCCCATCTTACATTACTTTGGGAAAAGGAAAGGAAAGGGAAACTTAAATTGGAAGATTGGTAAGTACATTAATTTGGCATGCAATCATTTTCTTGGAAGAGGTGAATTATCCAAGTGTGTAATTTGGACGGGGTCAGTGAACCTGTGTGTTCTTGATATTTCTGTTTTTGGATCTTCGATATTATCATCAACTGATATTAGTACCTTGAGCTGCATAAACTGTTTTTGTTCTTAATTAAGTTCCTTTCTTACATCATCAAAATTAAGTTCCTTTCTTACATAATCATCAAAATTAATTTGGGCAGAAGCCTCTAAGAGAGGAATTGATTTCATAGTACTTGACATTCAAGACTTTTTTTGTTCTTTATTATGTTGATGAGTGAAGGTAATAGTCCCCAAAATTCTGCATAATTGGCTAATGTACGTAATTGGTGTTTGATATTCTAATCCAAAAGGAGCCCCAGTGACAGGAACAATGGAGAAAGTCTCACTAGGAGAAATTTTAACTTTGCCTAAATCCACCCTACCACAATAATTACAAGCTTAAAATTTTTTACATTATGGAACATGCAAAAGGATTGTCATCACAAAACTTTTGACAAGGGTAAATATATTGAACTGAATATTGAGGAGGATATTGGAATATATTTTCCCCTCCTTCTGGGTATTTCTTCTTATTATTATTCTTATTGCACTTGTCCTTGCATTGCCCTTTATCTCCTTCTTGCTTCATAATCTCGGCATGCTTTCCTAGTTGTCTCTTGATGTATTCTAGGAGCTTTGGTGGATCAACTGCTCCCCTCACTGTCACCATTGAGCTCTCCATATTTGCTTCTACATTTATAACACCTAACAAATAGGCAAATTTTTCTTAGTCATTGATACCCAAATATAAATTCAAGTCATGTTTTATGAATAATGATTATGGCAGATAATTTATCAATTTTATAATTAATACCAAATTATTATGAACAAAAAAAAAAAATTGTTGTACAGAACACAAAAATGGATATTTTGGATCAAATAGTTGAACAATTTTTATTTGGCTAATTTTTTGAAAGAGTAATATTTAAAGAAGTTTATATAATAAATGATTCGAATTATGGGAGCTTCATCCTCAGGTTAAAGTTCTCAACTTAGATCAATTTCTTTAGGACGTTACTAACTTGCTATAGAACCACAAATAAATATTTACCTTTCATTTTCTCCAAAACTTTCTTAATATCATTTGCACAGCCTTCACAATGCATCAACGTTTTGAGCACCACAACCTTTACCTGAGGCTGAACCTAAAATTTACAATACACAAGACAATGCATGGCATGAGAAAATTAAAATAATAGTACACTGTACAAAAATTAATTCATTTATTCTTGAAGATAATATAATAGTGTAAAAAAAATTAATTAATTTGTTCTTGAAGATAATATAAGTAGGGAAGAAGCCAGTGGTTAATTGTTATAACATACCTTTTCTTTCTTTTCTGGCTCCTTTTTGTCTTTGTCTTCTGGTTTTGGTTTTGGTTTTGGAGATATGAGTTGAGCATTTCTACTACACTTCTTTTGTACTCTCTCCAAAACCTTTAATGGATCTGCCTTTCTCCCCTTCACAACCACTCTATGATTTGGGTAATCAACCACAACATCTTCAACACCTAATTAACCAATTAAATGGAAAAAAAAAATTTATTATATACATGTGCATGCTAGATATAATATCAAAGATATGCACATCAAATGGTTAGATATATATATATATATATATATAGATACCTTCAAAACCTTTCAGGCATTTGGAAACCCTACTTTCACAGTGTTCACAATGCATTAATACTTTCAACACAATTTCTTTGCAGGAATTAGTATTTTTCTCTGCCATGTTGTGAAGTTGGGTTATAAGAAATTCTTAAGGTAAAGACAGTGGTGAGGTGATTCAGGTGAAATATGAATAAGAATGTGTATATGTATGTATATATGTATGGGTAATTATTTATTTATCTTGCTAGAAACAATTTCCTTGCAAATAAATATTGGGTTACAAACAGAGAAAATCAACATTTGGCATGTCTGTCAATTGGATTAATGAATAAATTTCCAACTATGAGATTTTTTTTTGGTCGATTCCAACTATGAGGTTTAACTCCCAACTAGTTGTGGAACATTTATTTACGTTCCAAAAATGGTCTTTATTGCTAATGTTTATTTCAGTTTCATACTTTCATATAAGCTAATCCAGATGTACACATGCACATTTGGAAATCATAATGGTAGTGCTCCTATAGAAACTAGGCTTTTATGAGCTAATAAATTGGTTAATGAAAAGTTCAGAAAACGCATAAGCGTTAGAAAAATAAAAGGGATTATTAAATGTCTATAAATGAGATAATAACTTTTTTTTTTTAGGGGTTTTTGTGCTGAAAACTTTGTTTTTTTTTTTTTTTTTTTTTTAGGGTTACAAGGAAGGCCAAGGGGAAAAAAACAATTTTATGTGACAGTCTCATAACATGAATGTGAGATTCACCGTCATATAATAAGATACACATTTATAAGAATGGTTAATGTCACATACAAAAATTCCTTCACAAGGGAGGCAGGATTCAAAAAGAATGAGGTTATGCAAATCATTTTGTGCTGAGTTGACCACCCTAATAAATTTTTTTCAACTTTTTTCCTATTTTACCCTTTATTGCAAAAACATGATAAAATCACCCAGATCTATTCGGTGGTCATCTACCGAAATATCCACCAATGTTCAGCAGATAAGTGTCGAATAAATGCAAATATTTCGGCAGATAACTGTTAAATGCCTTTTTCATTTCCATTCGGTAGTTATCCACCGAATAATCCACCAATGTTCAGCAGATAACTGTCGAATAACCATAAATATTTCGATAGATAACTGTCGAATAACCCAACGAACAAAATTGAAATTTTTTTATTTTAAGGGTAAAGTTGGAATTTTAAAATAGGGCGGTCAACTTAGCAATTTAGGATGGTCTGAATAGCATTGGTCATTCAAAAATCAGATTTGAATGCGAAGATAAATGCTCATTCGCTTTCCCCAAAGCTACAATCCCCCGTAATAATAATCATTCAAATGTCCGCAAAATAGTCATTTCAAAGGAACAAAGATAGGCTTTATCATCTCACTTTAAGAAAAAGATAAGCTTATTATTAATGAGATGATAATCCTGTTAAATTGTTCCTAAAAAGAAAAATATCCAGAAACATTCCTTTTAAAGAAAGGGATAGGGGATGACAATAATCCTTCATATGTAATATCCTTTTCTCTTCTCCAACGCTCGATCGATAGGTATTCTAAACTCTTCCAATACCATTATCATTTCCTAATGTGATACAATCTGGATTAGCATATATGAGACTGAAATAGAAATCAGCCATATATAAGGGCCATTTTCGGAAACCTAGCTAATAAAGAAATGTTTACAACTAGCATGGGAGTCATAGTTGGAAATTTATTCACTAATCCAACTGGTAGATATGCCAGATGTAGATCTTTTGTCTGGTCAAATGGCTAATGGTAATCCAATACTAAAAATAGTTCGTAATTTTAAATCCCTTAACCACTTAAAAAATTTACCTAAATCTTCACCCATCTAGAAACTTTTTCAAAACCACCTATAAGTTATAATCCTAAATTAGCCTTCTGACACACTGACGCACTGACGCGAAATGACGTTACTGTAACTGAATTTTGTTAAAACTAATTTTTTCTGAAACTGAATTGTTTGCTGAAACTCAATATTTTGCTAAAACTAAAATAATTACATTATTATTAACGATAATAAAAAAATAATTACACCATTATTTTTAACAAAAAATAATAATAATAATTACACTTTTACTTAACAAGAAAAAACAATTGCATCAATTCAGTTTCAGTTTGAATTTAGTTTCAATAAAAACTAAATCACTGCTACTGAATTCAGTAACCTGAAACCATAAACTGAATTCAGTTTTAATGAATTTATTGAAATTAAATTAAATTTCAGCGAATTCATTGAAATTAAATTAAATTTCAGCGAATTCATTGAAATTAAATTAAATTTCAGTGAATTCAAATTCAGTTCACTGAATGCACTGAAACTGAATTTAGTGAAACTGAATTCATTGAAACTCAAACTCTAGGCTATGTCATTGTCGTCAAGATCTCTGATCTCAAACTTAAACCCTAAACAACGTCGTTACCATCCAGATCTCAAATCTCCGACCACCTCACCCGTGCCGAGTAAACGTCAGCCGCCGCTGCCTTTGGTGGCTGCCTAGATCTGTTTTCACCTACAAATTTGATTCATCATATTTCAGGACCACAATTTTATTTAAAATTTATCTAAAATTCACAGTGTTGCCACGTGTTTCATGAATCGAAACTGTTTCACGAATTGAAATTGTTTTACGAACTGAAATTATTTCACCAACTGAAATTGTTTAACGAACTAAAACTGTTTAATCTCAATACAATTCCTAAGCCTAATCTATCTAAATTAAGCATATAATCAGAGATTTAAAAAAAAAAAAAAAAAGCAAAGGAACAAAGAATCTAAAACTCATAGTCTTACCATGTGTTTCTATTTGATGATCAAATATTATGCTAGAAAGACAAAATTTTATTACATAAAGTCATGCCCTCCAACAGTTATGCATGTAATTAAATGAATTTTTAATACCTTGGCCTAAAAAGAGATACCACGACTATATGCCCTTTGATAATTGCACATAGAAACAAAATATTATTCCTACATACTAGATGGAAAATATGATAAGAATATGGAAACAATAATTTGATGCAGTTACGCTGAAGCAAATGTCAATATCATGAACATGGTCTTTGAGTTTGATTTGTGATGAATAAAATCTCATTCCTTGTGCACCTCAATCAAGGGCAATATATTATACCGAGGAATGTAACTACCAAAATAATATACCAAGCTCAAAGATCAAATGGACACATATGAAAAAAAAAATTTCTTATATCTCATTTCCACCAAAACCATATAGAGCCTAAATTCCTCACATCATCATCCTATATTGCTACAACAACTGTTAGCTCACAACCTAACACATATTAATTTTTTCCAAACAATGACAATTGGTAAAGCAACAAAATTTATCATCAGTAAACCAAAAATTATTTATCCATTAGCCTACTGTAGTCTCACCATTCCATTCCTATTATTTGCATTATTAATGAGTAATAGAACTTGATCAGCTATAATGACAATCACTTCATAATGAGGATGTCCTTAGGTACTTTTCAAATAAAACTTCGATTCCCATTAAAATTGTTTCTCATGCTTCAACAAACCCACTGATACACCAAATCAATTCATTTCATACTTGCTCAAAACCCAAACCCATCGCTGTTACTAGTAATCAAAATTACATAACTTGCAAATCCAGCAAATTAAGGAATGTGGGAGATGATGATTGTACCCAATGCAACTAAATTTATCCAATATGTACAACTCTTGCCAGCACATGCTACATTTTGTTGCTGACAAATCATAGCCCCCAACCAGTTATAAGGTTCCAAATTTTCGTTTCTCTTCCGTAGTTTCTCAGCAACCAAACAGCCATTTGAATAGAAGCAAAAGGCGCACTTACAAAATTATGCAAACTAAGATAAGCATCCAAGCAACACAGAGAGAGAGAGAGAGAGAGAGAGAGAGAGAGAGAGAGAGAGAGAGAGAGAGAGAGAGAGAGAACCTGCTTGAGGAACATAGGAGAATCGTTGTGTAACAACCCAACCCAAATTTCCTTGGAAATTTAAAAATTTTTATTTAACTTTGTTCATTTAAGAGATTTTATAAGGAAACAAAATTTGAAAAAAACAAAAAACAAAACCTCGGAAGAATTTTTATTAAACTTTGGAAATATTTTGAGAATTTATTTTAAAGAATTAGGGATTTGATTTGAGAAATAAAAAGGTTGTGATCGAATTTTTAATTTTTGTTTTAAATTGGGCTTGACCCAAAAGTTGACTTTTAAAATTAGTGGGCTTTCGTCTTTGACTTTGGGCATGTTAGATAGGTCTCGAGTCCACGAGTTCGTAGACACGAAGCACACGTAAATCGGAGTTACGGTTTAAGAGTTACGGGCTTTTGAAGTGAGGGGCACACTTGTAATTTTGCTTGGGCTGAGTTTTTTTTTTTTTTGGCCAAGACTTGGGCTGAGTTTAAATAACCAAAAGTCAGAAATTTCTCGCTCTTCCCTCATTTCTCTCTATCTCTCCCCGTGCTCTCTCTCTTTTTCCCGATTCTTTCTCCTCCTTGGCCAAACTTTGATTGGCCATAACTCTATGATCCGACCTCCGATTTAGGCGTTCTTGATGGCGTTGGAAAGCTATCGACGATACCTTTCTATTGGTGGTCTCAGATCAGCCATCTGACCACCCATGACAGCGCAACAAGCCACCAAAGTTGCGGCTGCACCACCGCGATCTCACTGTTCCGACAGAAATTGGATGGCCGGACCTACTGGGCTTTATTCCCCTCGTCATGGTGAGTCCAGCCATGGTCTCCGTTCGTTCATATGATGCTCCACGATGGAGTAATGAGCTCGAGAAACCAAATCTCCACCATCGGCCTCACCGTCGATTTCGGCCGTTTCCGGCGAGATTTGGCCGTCGACCCAGTTATGAGAAATGATCCTCTAGGTTGTGATGTTGCTGCCCCCGTCAAAACCACCACTTGTGGCGGCGGGTTGGGTGGTTTTCCTTGTTAATCAGCGTCCCTAGGACTTCCAGAGGCCAATCATAGGATCCTTATTGCGTATTGGTGCATGGGCTCGGGAAATCTTATTCCCGATGCCGTCATACTGCCGGATTGGAGATCCGAGCAAAGGCGCCTTAAGGGCAATTCTGTCTTTTCACAAGTTGGACGGTGAGTGAAACTTATATGGTTATATTGTAGATTAGAAGTCTTATGTGATTTGTCTGTCATCATGGGCGAATTCTCTGTTTTATGTGATTTGTTGTTGTAGATTAGAGGAGGCTAAGTGTAGGACTGGATCATGAGAATGGATTGATGATGATATTGAGGCTAAGGGATTAATTAGGAATTATAGAAATGCCTTGAGATTAATTACTGATTAGATGAGAAATGTCTATTATCAAGGTTATTGATTGATGATTAGGCAATTGTTCGGCCAGAAGGATCTAATTAATTTTTGAGGAAGTATTGGTATGATTTGAGGATTATTATTTATATCTTGGTATTTTTATGATTTATATTGATTATGAAGAGAATAAGAAATGTTGGTTTAAATTGATTGGGAAACTGAGATTGTTATTTGAGGAAGATGTTAAGTCTTGATGTTGGTGAGTGGTGTTGATTGGATTAGAAATTTTTATGGAAAACAAAAACTTAGACCCTGTTCGATTATGAGGGCATATCGATCATTTTACCTTTTAACTCAAAATTCGTATATCTAATTTCCCAAATTATTAAAGTAGACGTGTTTCTATATTTGGTCGATATAGCTTCATCTCTCGGCTATTCTAGTAACAAACAAGTGTTGTGAGTAGGAATCAATTTCGGAAAAGATTCGGCGTAGCTCGGAATAAACTGGGTGGACCTTGATTTTAATAATCTATGTTTTGCTATGTGTTTTCAATCTCTTGATTTAAGTTGAACCTATCTTGTGTTAAATCCGAAATTTTTCTCAAATAATCATTTATACTTGTTGATTTCCTTTTATCTGGAATTTCATAAATTTTACGAACAAGAATTGTTTCAACATGTTTTATATGTGTATTCTTGTAGAAAGTACCTTGATTTGAAATGGCGTGATTTAAATTCAATTTGTTTATGGGAGGATTTATTATATCTAGTATGATTATCGTAATATTTATTTATTTTTGGCTGTGGAATGTTGTGAATTGAGAATGCATACTTGGATAGAGTTAAATTTGTTAAGGAGAGTTTTGGAAGGAATTGAAAAATGCTTAACCATTTATCTCAAAGTGAGTAGAGATTTATAGAGTATTTAAAACTGCTGTGTAAATTCAAGTACTAATCGGATTAGCCTGCCTATGTAAAATGTACGGGATTGTGGCCAGTATGTGAGCCTACTTGTGCGGAGTGACCCCTCCGTACGAGATTGTGGCCAGGATACGAACCTGCTTGTGCGGGGTGACCCCTCCGTACGAGATTGTGGCCAGGATATGAGCCTGCTCGTGCTGAGTAACCTCTATGTACGAGATTATGGCCAGGATTTGAGCCTGCCCGTGCGCGGGATTGTGGCCATAATATTGTCTACACTACGGGTACGGGTATGGTGTAGTTTCATTATTCTTCCAAGGAATTCCACTACAAAAGTTTAAACGAGAAATTAGCTTGATTTTTGGACTTCTAAGTTTGCATGATACTCTTATTTAGGAAGTTCCCAATGAATGATTGCATATCGGTTTTATTCATTTATCTTATGCTAAATGGTTTTATGACGTTTTAGAAAAGTTTGCGAAATAGTTTTAAAACTGGGGGATTGCAAAAACTGATTGCGAGGTCTTAGAGATTTTTATTTTAAGACTTCTAAAAGGATAAATAAATTTTATGTTTCGTTTTTTTTAACTCGTTCACTCACTGAGTTTATCTCACGTTTTCTCGATTTTATTAATCTTTCCCCTCATGTAGTAACGGTGGTGGAGGTCGAGCCAATCGCGTTAAGGCATTAACGTCTATTTCTTTACTCAGACCCTGTAAGCGCCACTTCCATTTTGAAAAATTTATTTCACTTTAATGTAGAATTCTTTGTAATAGAAGTAGTGGCCCTGATAACCATACTTAAATTATAAGTTATTTTGTATTTGTTGAGTCTGAAGCCCTTTTTTGGTTGTGGTACAAGTAATTGTTGGTTTTAGAAGTGTTTTACAGGTTTTATAAATTTTGGGTTAGTCCATTTTCAGGGAATGTTCTGCTGAATTTTTTGTAGGATTTTCCTTGAATTTGGATCCCACAGGACCTCTCAGAGTTTCAAGGTGAAATCCGGGAGTGGTCCAGTCACGTTGAGCTTTGTGTACGGCGTCGGAGGCTGCATTACGTACAAGTTGGGTTGGAGTTCTGATGGCACCAACGTACTTAGGACGACAAGAGGAAGCCATTGCTGGAGGTTCGACAGCTCGTCCTTGCTGGAATCGGCGGATCGCCGGCAAGGGAACTCAGGTCTGCCTAGACTCGATCTGGCATCAACGTTTGGTTTCACGGCACGTGGAGGGCAGTGAAAGGAAGAGGGAGGAGAGACAAGAAGATCAAGACCGGTCTTGCCGGCAACCGTCACCGGATGACGAAGCACGAGCTGGTGACATTAGCACACAAAGAGAGAGAGAGAGAGAGAGAGAGAGAGAGAGAAATGAAAGTGACCCCTAGGGCTATAATCGAAAAATAAAAATAAAAAAGGGTCAAACCTAATTGAGTGTGAGTTGAAAAAAGGGATTTTGAGAGAGTTTAAGAAATTAATAAGAGATTTTAAATTAATTTTATTAAGGGCAGAGGTTTTGAAGTAAGGATTTTGGATAGTTTAGAATTAAAAGTCACAATCATAAATTATTTACTGTAGTGGTTATCACAGGTTAGAATTAAAAATATGTAACATGCATTCTGCACAACTAAAAGCTTTAGCAAATGCATCTCAATAAAAAACAATGGATAATCTATTTGTTACTACTTTTTTTAACTGTGTACACAAATAAGCAAAAGATGATACTAAAAATTATGTGCTTATGCTCGCTCTCCTCGGATTAGCAATTAAATGTTAACGTTTCTCCTATCAAGCCAGAGATCCCGAGCTATGGCAAAGAACATCACCTTTATCTTAACAAATGAATCCTCAACCCCCTTAGTTGTAGAGTCCATGGTTACAGTCTTAAACTTCTTAATTTGGCATGAAATCTGTTTGTGGGAAAACCCACGCCGATCCAAACAACCAATCACAGCTCGACACGTGGCTGGTCAACGCCCACATCGGAGTTGATTCTCAGTGGTCAAAACTTTGACCTCCACATCATCACTGATCAGCACTTCCTTTGCCAGCTCATACCGGATCTCCACGCCGGGCCCTCCATGTTCGGTCCGAGCCGAACCAATGATCTTCCAAGGGATTGAGTGTCCATCTTCCCACGGTCATCCCGGTTCGGCTCGGCTCGGCACTGAAGTGACCTCCTTTTGAGCTCAGGCGTCGACCAGTTAGGGTTCGGAGGGACCCCTATCTTTTGGGTCGACTCGATCTGGAATCCCATGTCCGATCCGATCACACATGGACTTCATGCATGCGCATAAAGAACATCTGTTCGGTTCGGCTCGGCTCTCCGCCGCCATTCCCGGGAAGATCATGCTGGGACGAACCGCCACACCCAAATGCACCTGACACAAATCTTCTGACAGATAGAATATCCAGTCTGCATTCATGACTATTGGGGCAGTTTGCCTGAACCTTCCAACCTTGCATTTAATGGGGCATTCAATGCAGCATTGAATGCAGAGGAGGTGAGCAGCTGTGCATGCAACTAGCTCTGACCAGGTGCGTGGGTCTCTGGCAACCATTCATTTACATGCAGGTAACTTATTCATTAAGTATTCATTTGCCTATATAAAGCACCATATATGCACAAAATGAGGGATCTATCAATCTATCCACAAAAAAAAAACACTTAACACAAAAATTCCTACTCACCCAAGAGCACACCTAACCTGCTAAGAATAACCCAGAGCATTTGCCTTGTTCTTCCTATTCTCCCAAGTTCATCCTTTATTCTTCCTCACCCACCATCAAACATCATCACTGACTTCATCATCGGAGCGTGTTTGACTGGTACCACACCGGTCCATCTCCTTTGATCTTGTTTCTCTTGCAGGGAGATCCCAATCAACACCCACTTCATCATCCAGCAAAGCATCTGATCAGCCAGATCAGCTTTTCTAAGTTGTTGCATCTACCTTACGAGATTTTGCATCAACAGATTGGCGCCGTCTGTGGGAAGATCGACTTCAGCCGTTGTGTTCATCACCGCAGGTGCTAAGCTCTTCCTCCAAGCAAGTCTTCATGGCTACCGTCTATCAGGACAGCGGTTCTTCTTCGGGAGCGTCTCAGAATGATGAACAGCATCAGCCTGAGACGCCCGAGAAGACGAGGGGAACACAACACCCCAGGACATCAAAGTCCAAAGGTCCCTCGAAAATCCGAGCTGCTCACAAACTCCTTAAGGAGAGCCAGCGACACCTAGCCGCTGAGAATGCACTCCTGAAGCAGAATAATGAGCTGCTCGCAAAACAGGCCGAGCTGGCCGGAGAACTTGCACGCCATCGTGCTCAGCTCGAGAACAGTGGGGGATCGGGTTTCCGATCGCGCCGGACCCGAACCGAACAGGAGGTCCTTTCCCCGTCTCCTTCTCGGCAGAGTCCTCCCGCCGAGCCGAGCGACCAGACCAATCGGCAAGATGCGGATTACGTCTTCCCGGGCTTCGAGGATGTGCCCCCGGCCGAACAGGCCGAATTCCTAAACGCCCACCGTCTTCTTCAGCAAAAACAGGCGGCTTTCGGGAAGCGTGTCCCCAGGAATTCGAGCGGAGACCATGCCGATCCGAATCCAAATCTGCGACCGCCGGCCCAATCCAGGTTGGGGGCCAACAGTCCAACCGATTCGGCCGAAACCAGGGTCCCGATTAGGGATAGGCTCGGCCCTATCGCCAGCCAAGATCCTTCCCCATCAGGAGCTCATTCAGGGAGACGATCGGTTAGCGACCGACTGGGCTCTACTATGGTCATGTCGGATCGGCAACCGGTGAGCGAGAGGATCACTCGTCAGCCGGTGAGTGAGAGACTCGGCAACCAGGCCGAGTGCTCAGGGGAAAATGCAGCCGAGCCGACCCCGCCCAATGTAGAAAATCTTGTCCGGACTTTGGTCCAAAACCAAATCCAGAGCGTCCATGATCGGCTTGGCCAGGTCGAGATCTCCAGGGGGTATACTGGTAGAGCCGACCACGGAGAGGAACTCCCCCTTCCGTACACCATCAGAATCATGGAGGCCGAGGTCTCCCGCAACACCAAGCCACCCAAGATGGACCAGTATGACGGGACCAAGGATCCCTACGACCATCTCGACAGCTTCAGATACGCCATGGAGGCCCGTCAGGCATCTGAAGCCACGAAATGCCGAATCTTCCCTTCGACCTTGAAGGGATCGGCTCGGGGTTGGTTCCGGACCCTCCAGCCCAACTCCATCGACTCCTTCTCCGACCTCCGGAGGGCCTTCCTGGCAAGATATCGGGTTGTATCCGAACGACTCTACAACTTGAACGATATGTCGCTCATTAAACAACAGGAAGGGGAGAGCCTCAAGGCCTATCTGATCCGCTTCAACATCGAATATACGAAGTGCGACGATTGCGACGACATATCAGCTAAGAATGCTCTTATGCAGGGTCTGCTCGCCGGGGGACTCCGCTCCCACCTGATGAGGAATCCCCCCTCTACTTACGATGAGCTTTCTGCTGAAGCCACTAAATGGGCACGAGCTGAGGAGTGGGATGCTCAGGTGGAGGCCCTGAATCTCAGGCCAACCCCAGCCAAGAGGAAGGAGGGAGAGGTTACGAGTCCCAAACCCCAGGTCCAATCCAAGAAGACCAGGACTGAAGAACCGCGCCAACTTCTGGGTAAGGGGCCCAAGTTCATTCAGTACACAGAGTACACTCCCCTCAACGCCGGTCTGGAGACGATCTTCTCCAAAGTCAAAGACCAACTCCCAGCTGCGAGGGAGATCAAGGGACCTCCCCCAGACAAAATCAGGGAGGGCGTCTTCTGCAAGTACCATTCCAATCACGGCCACGTCACGGGTGATTGCTACGCCCTCCGCGACGGGATTGAGACTCTTGCCCAGGCGGGCAAGATCAATCAATTCCTGGCCGGCGGGCCTAGGGTACCCAAGGCCACACTGAAGAAGCCCACCAATACCATCGACGTCCAGGACGCTGCAATCGGATCGATCGGTGGGGGGCCAACCTTCGTGGGAAGTTCGAACCGATCCCAGAAGGAGTACATTAGACAGGCAGCTCAAGCTCATGAGTCCCTGTCAATCCAAGCAGGTCAGCCCAGCACTTCCAAAAGACAACGGAAAGACTGGGCACCGGTCACCTTTGAGCCTAATGAGGCAAGTGAGATCATCTTCCCCCACTATGACCCGGTCGTGCTCAGTGAACATCCTCTACCACTCTGCGTTCGCGCAGATGGGCATCGGCGAGGATAAACTGGAGACCGACACTCCAGCCTTGGTCGGGTTCGGGGGAGAAGTGGTTCAGCCCCTCGGACACATCTACCTTCCTCTTTCGCTCGGAAAGGGACCGGTCAAAAAGACTTGCATGACGTACTTCATCGTCGTCAGGCGGCCATCGGCCTACAACATCATCCTGGGCAGACCAGCTCTGGTCGACCTCGATTGTATCGTCCACTACGCCAACCTCCTTATCAAGTGTCCGGTGGGCGACGATTGCATTGTCATTTAGGGCGACCAGTGCTCGGCTCGGTCCTGCTACGCCGCTTCGATCAAGCAGAAGGGTCAGCTGCCGAACTCGCAAGAACTTGACTCCATTGCCGATTCGGGCAGATGGCCAAGGGCGGAAACTTTCGACTTCACTTCCGAGCCGAACCCAGACACTCGGCCCCTTCCCGCCGAGGCCTGGGAGGAAGTGCCGATCTCGGACGATACGCCGGATCGGCTCGTCCAAGTGGGGACTCAGGTCAGTCCCGAGCAGCGCTCTACCATAATCAACTTCCTCCGTGCCAACGCGGAAGTGTTTGCCTGGTCTTACGATGACATGCCAGGCATATCGTCTGACGTGATCACCCACAGGCTGAACACCGACCCGGGATGCAAACCGGTCCGTCAAAAGAGGAGGTCATACGATCCGGTCCGATATGCCGCCATGGCCGAGGAGGTAACCAAGCTGCAAAACTACGGGTTCATCCGGGAGGTCAACTATCCCGACTGGCTTGCCAACGTGGTCATGGTAAAAAAGAATAACGGGAAGTGGAGGATGTGCGTAGACTTCACC
>QANW01013101.1:65587-95535 GCA_003254865.1 Dryas drummondii | reverse complement strand
TTGGTGAGAATTGGAGTTGATACTATTTTAGATATGCTGATTTAGTCTTGTTTGTCTAAACACTTGAGTTTGTGTAAAGGATGGTCTATATATTTCATGAAGGAGTAAGGTATGTTATTGAAGCATTATTAGAGGTTGAAGAATAAATTCTATATGTATCTTGCTTGATTATGCTATTTATGGCTGTGCTTATGAAATCATGTTTTGGGATGTTTTGAGTCTGTCTTAAGTCTTTTCTTTATTCTTTTTGCTCGAGGACTAGCAAAATCTAAGTTTGGGGGTGTGTTGAGTGCTCATTTTACACTATTTTATGATACTAACTCCCTAACTCAGAGTGCAAGAACTCGATACTTTGTGTGTTTTTAGTTTGTTTTTGTTTTTATAGGATAAAATGAGCAAAGAGGAGAAAAGGAGCCAAAATGACCATTTTTAGACATTTCCTAGTCAAACTAGGAAAACGAGAGAAATCCTGGTCAAACCAGGAAAGGGGCCGAAATCCTAGTCGAATGAGGATTCCTAGTCACACTAGGAAACATCAAGTCCAGGACCATCATTGCGGAGCCAGAAATGAGAAATCCTGATTGAAACAGGAAATCCTGGTTGAACTAGGAAACCTAACCCAACTAGGGAAAGGAGTCCTAATGACACTAGGAGACCCCAGGGGCAATATGGTCATTACGAGAAGTCGAGATGGATAAGGAATCCTTCATTTACAAGAAATCCTAGTCACACTAGGAAATGTTGGTCAAAGTCAACTCTACAAAGTAAAGGTTTCAGAAGCTTCTAGAAGGTGGTGGACATCCATGGAAATAAATGGAGAGAAGAAATGAATTCAAATTCAAATGGAAATGAGAGACAAAATGGGAAGTCAAAGTTAATGGTCAAGGGTCAACTATGACAAAGTCAACAAGTCAAATGGGTTATGGGCCTATGCAATGCCGAAATCGGAAGGGGCCAAGCATGCATGCATGCGCCAGCCCAAGAGGAAGCCCAATGCGCCAATCCATGACCAGCAGCCCATTCCAAGCTTCCTTGCGCTAGCCCACTTGCAAGTCACTTAAGCCCATCACGCTTACAAGGTTGCAGCAGCCCACATGTGTGTTTGTAAACCCTAGCCCAAGTCGACACACAAGGAGTCCTTATCTTGCAAGGAAGTCAAAACCCTGAAATCTGAACATCAAATTTCGACAGCAATTCTGTAATTCTCCAGAACGAACCAGGTAGCATGCCATATATGGTTGGAAAGATACGGATGTTAGCTTCGCAGGGAATTTTACGGATTTCGATTCCGAGTTTTCTAGCTCAAGATATGGCCATTTTAGTGGAGGTAGCGCAGCAGTTCCGCGAGCTGAAAAGGGAGTTACGCCCAAAAAGAGCCCAAATCAGCCCAAGGCCCATGCTTGGCCGAAAATTATAAGCCTTGGTGTGCAAGGAATGCACTTATCCCACATTGAAGAGAAAGAGAAATCTCAGCCCCACTCTCCTCTATAAATATATCTTTATAACTCAAGGAGAGGGTTCTGTTCTCTTCTCTTGAATTTTCAGAAACCCTAGCTAGCCTCCATCTTTTTAGCCGCACACCCCTTCTCTTCTCTCTCTCTCTCTTTTTCTTTTATTTTTCTGAAGCAAACCCTAGCAGCCACCATCTCTTTCTTTTCTTGTGCCGCAACCACCTTCTCTTCCTCTCTCTTTATTTTTTTTTTTTTTCTTTTGTGGCCGAACCCTACCAGCCACCTTTGTTTGTGTGTCTTCTATTTTTGCGCTGAGTTGAAGAAGGAGAAGGAAGCCAAGCCGCAGCCACCAACATTCAGCCACGCCTCCACCTTGCTGCCACCTTGCCGAGCACCTCAGCCACCTTGCCGTGGAGCCCAAGGCCGAGCAGCACCATTGCGACACCACCCTTGCAGCCGCATCATCTCATGCTGTCATCTCGCCTTCACCTTGCTGCCTCGGCTTGATTTCTTCTTCCCTTTCTTTTATTTTAATTGTTTTAATTATGCTTTATTTATTTATGGTTTTAATTATGTGTAACTGAATATTGGGCTAGGGCTAGGATGAAGCCCTAGCGATGCTGTTTACTCTCACTATGGATTATTGATTTTTAATTATTTACATGTTGACAAATCTTGGATCTCTGTTTAAATTGAATCTATTTGTTTCGCATCTTTGACTGATCACCTTAGGTTGCATGCATCTAGATATATGTTGTGAAACTAAATAAGCTCGAAAGGATGATAGTTTCAATAGGCAACAAGTGGGTATCCTAAGATAATATTCATGAGAAAAGAGATCATAGATGACATACAGTACATTAATTTGGAGCCATGCGCTATGTGTTTGTCACTCTCACAGATCGTAACGACTCTTGCATGGGTAACAGCTGCCTTAGCTTAGAACTAGGGAACATGCAAGTTAACTGGCTAAGGAAGGCCCAAGAAGCTCTTAGTTTATGCACAGTAAGGGGAGTAATTGCTAAAAGTAACTAGCCAAACCTTTTAGTAGACGAACTTTGTTGACATGTTTATATATTGATTGTTAATATCCATAGTAGAGTGAATGGTATGCTAGTGGTGGATTCTGACCCCTAGTGTTTCTTTATTATTGTTTTATCCAAATTCATTCAGTTGTTATTTTAAAGTTTTGTCATTTATCTGTTAGTTTGTCTAGTCTCAAAAACCAATCAAAACCCCCCATTTGCGTGTGTGAGTTAGAGTTGATTTAATCTAATTTAATTAAGTTAGTGATCATAACACTGGTACAATTCCCTGTGGGATCGACCTCGTATTTGTAAGCTTTGCTACTCCGCGATTCGTGCACTTGCGAGTTAACCTAGAGCTCAGAAAAGGTTATTTAATTTGCTCTAGGAAAACATACAACAAGTTTTTGGCGCCGTTGCCGGGGAATTGTTATTTGTGTTGATTGCTAGTTTAATTATCTTTAGTTAAGTCATTTTAGTTAGGTTTTATTTTCTGTTTTTATTTTTGGTTCTCACTGATTTCTCTTGTTTCTAAGGTACAATGGAAGAATCAAATTCGAAGATCACTCCTCTTTCACGCGTAGAAGGCCAAAAGGTGTTGAGTGCGTACAAGGGAAGGCCGAGACTCAATTGGACACCATTAAGGATGAGGTCGACTCTTGTGTCGCCGAAAGGAAGTGAATCTGAAGAAGCATACGAAGAGGAGAAATCAGAAGAGGAAGTCGAGGAGACCTTGCAGCCGAATGCATCTCAAATGAGAATACCTTTGAGTGATTATTCGTCTCCAACGCTTCTAGCTCAACCTACGTGCATTGTTTACTCTCAAGTGGAAGCTGATTTTGAACTTTCAAGTGGGACAATCAAACTTCTTCCATCATTTCATGGGTTAGAAGGAGAGGATCCCTACGTGCATATCAAGGAATTTCATGCAATATGCGAGATTGGCAAGCTGAGGGGGTTGAGCGATGATCAAAGAAAGTTAAGGTTATTTCCATTCTCTCTTAAAGATAAAGCTAAACATTGGTTGTTTTCCTTGCAGGTCGCTTCAATTAGAACATGGGAGGAACTGGCATCTAAGTTTCTTCTGAGGTTCTATCCAGTTAGCAAGACTATCATTATGAGAAAGCAGATCTTAGGGTTTACACAATCAGAGGACGAAGTGTTTCATGAGAGTTGGGAAAGGTATCAAGAGCTTCTGACTTCGTGTCCGCACCATAATTTTGCCCCGTGGATGCAGATTGAGTATTTTTATGAGGGTCTGTTGGATCAAGATCGTAATATGGTGGATATGACATGTGGAGGAGCACTGAAAAAGAAGACTTTTGAGGAAGCATGGACACTCTTTGACACATTGGCGTTGAGTTCACAGCAGTGGAATAGACGGAAAAGAGTGGAAAAGAAATCAGCTATGGAAGCTGAGATGTCTGAGCTTAAGCAGATGATGCAGGTTCTTATGGCAAATCAAGGAGCTAGGCCATCACATGGAGAGTCATGTTTCGAGGTTGAAAGAGTTCAAGCTAGACCGAGTGTACAGTCCCCTGTTAAGCAGCGAAGTACTTATTTGGAGGACATGATTGCTACATTAGCCCAGAGTACAACTTCGATGTCTAATGATACCAAGTCGTTTATGAATAAAACTGAGGAGCAGTTGAATGTCACAGCTAAAGCTATCTCGAATTTGGAAGCCCAATTGGAACAAGTGACTTTGACCTTGGACAAAGTGGTAAAGGGTGCACCAATTCAGGATAAGGCCGAAGCAATCACTACTTTGAGAAGTGGGAAAGTGATTGACAACAAAGTGGGCACTACTCAAGATGATAATCCGGGTAATGAGGATGAAGTTGAGATATTAGAGCCTGAACAAGTGGAAAAGTACAAGAGGGATAAAGTTAAGGTTAAGGATGAGGAAGAGGAGGAAAGAAAGAAACAAGAAAAGCACATTGCTACGCGTGCTAGCAAGAAGGCCGAGATTACTTCCTCTATTCCAAGAGCTCCATTGCCTTTCCCTCAACGTCAAAGGAAGCAGAGTAAGGATGAGCAAGCTAAGGAAATTTTGGAGATGTTTAAGAAAGTGGAAATCAACATTCCTTTGCTTGATGCTATTCAGCAGATTCCTAAGTATGCCAAGTTTTTGAAGGAATTGTGCACACACAAGAGGAAATTCAAAGAGCATGAGCAGGTGTGTCTGAGTGAAGAAGTAAGTGCGGTTTTGCAAAGGAAGCTGCCACCAAAGTTGAAAGACCCTGGCAGTTTTACGATTCCATGTTTGGTTGGGGATCACAAGTTTGAGAAGGCATTGTTGGATTTGGGAGCAAGTATTAATTTGATGCCGTATTCAGTTTTTGCACAGTTGGGCATAGGAGATCTTAAACCTACTAGTGTTACTCTTCAATTGGCAGATCGTTCAGTAAAGGTTCCAAAAGGTGTGGTTGAAGATGTGCTGGTCCGGGTTGCAGATTTGATCATGCCCGCTGATTTTATCATTCTTGAAATGGAGGATACCCCAATTAGAGGGAATGAGCTACCGATCATATTGGGAAGACCGTTCATGGCCACAGCGAACACCAAGATTGATGTGAGTAATGGGAAGTTGACAATGTCTGTACTTGGTGAAACGGTTGAGTTTGATGTTTTTGGTGCAATGAAGTATCCAAAGGAGGAGGATGATTGCCTAAGGATTGATAGTTTGGACCCATTGGTTGAGGAAGTGGGCGAAACTAATCTTGCAGAAGATACATTGGAGGTTGCTTTGGGAGCACTCGAGTCTAGTGAGTTGGAAGAAAACGTGGAAACAACTCCTACACGTTTGGAGGGCAACCGACCTCTCAGGAATAAGTGGTTCAACCAGTTTGAAATGCTAGTACCCACTAATCAGAAGACACTTCCTTCTATTGAGCAAGCACCTAAGTTGGAGCTGAAACCGTTACCAGAGCATTTGAAATATGCATTTTTGGGAGAAAATGAGACTTTGCCTGTGATCATTGCAGCTAATTTGAGTGCAAGCGAGGAAGAAAGACTTTTGAGAGTTCTGAAGGAAAATCGGTTAGCATTGGGATGGACCATAGCCGATATCAAGGGAATCTCACCCACAGTTTGTATGCACAGAATTTTGCTTGAGGAAGAGTCTAAGCCTACTCGTGATGCCCAAAGGAGATTGAATCCAACTCTGAAGGAAGTTGTGCGTAATGAGGTAATCAAATTGTTGGATGTTGGTATTATTTATCCTATCAGTGATTCGAAGTGGGTTAGTCCTGTTCAAGTGGTGCCGAAGAAAAGTGGTATTACTGTGGTGAAGAATGAGCATAATGAGTTGGTTCCCCAAAGGACGCAAACCGGTTGGCGTGTCTGTATTGACTATCGGAAGCTTAACACCGCAACAAGGAAGGATCATTTCCCTTTGCCATTTATCGACCAGATGTTGGAAAGGTTGGCCGGCCATAGTCACTATTGCTTTTTGGATGGGTACAGTGGGTACAATCAGATTGCTATTGCACCCGAGGATCAAGAGAAGACCACGTTCACATGTCCATTTGGTACGTTTGCTTATAGGAGGATGCCATTCGGATTGTGCAATGCGCCTGCAACATTTCAGAGATGCATGATGTCTATTTTCTCTGACATGGTGGAACGAATCATTGAGGTATTTATGGATGATTTTTCTGTTTTTGGTTCGTCTTTTGATGCATGTCTGGATAACTTGTCTTTAGTTCTGAAAAGATGTCAAGAAGCCAATCTAGTGCTTAATTGGGAGAAATGTCACTTCATGGTTCAACAAGGGATAGTATTGGGTCATGTGATTTCAAAGGAGGGCATACAAGTTGATAAGGCCAAGATTGATGTGATACAGAGATTGCCGCCTCCATCGAGTGTTAAGGAAGTAAGAAGTTTCCTAGGCCATGCTGGGTTTTATAGGAGGTTCATTAAGGACTTTTCTAAGATTTCTAGGCCTTTGTGCACCTTATTGCAAAAAGAGGTGAATTTCGAGTTTAATGAGGATTGCTTGGTTGCATTTAACAAGTTGAAGAAGCTACTCACTTCTGCTCCGATCATTATGCCACCTGATTGGAACTTGCCGTTTGAGCTTATGTGTGATGCAAGTGACTATGCTGTTGGAGCTGTTTTGGGTCAGAGAGTTGATAAGCTGCCACATGTGATCTATTATGCAAGCAGGACTCTGAATGATGCACAGTTGAACTATTCTACTACAGAGAAGGAGTTGCTTGCTGTGATCTTTGCCTTGGAGAAATTTAGAAGTTATTTGATTGGGTCCAAGATCATCATCTACACGGATCATGCCGCTCTCAAGTATCTGCTGAATAAGAAAGACGCCAAGCCGAGGTTGATTAGATGGACTCTGTTGCTACAGGAATTTGATATTGAGATCAAGGATAAGAAAGGTTGTGAGAATGTGGTAGCAGACCATTTGAGTAGACTCGTCAATGAGGAACAGTCTGAAGAGGACACACTACCGTTACGAGAGTCATTCCCGGACGAGCAGCTTTTCGCCATTTTGACTACTCCATGGTATGCTGACATAGCTAATTATTTAGCAAGTGGAGTGTTGCCCAATGATCTGACACACTACCAAAGGAAGAAGTTTTTGCATGATGTCAGACAATATGTGTGGGATGATCCTTATTTGTTCAAATATGGGTCAGATCAGTTGATAAGACGATGTGTACCGGAATTGGAGCAGAGGAATGTCATTGAGATGTGCCATTCTAAAGAATGTGGAGGCCATGGTGGAGGAACTAAGACCGCTTACAAGATTCTTCAAGCAGGTTTCTTTTGGCCCACTATCTTTCATGATTGTCATCAGTTTTATCTCACATGTGACAGATGTCAGAAGATGGGAAATATTTCTGCTCGCGATCAGATGCCGCTGAACTTCATGTTGGAAGTCGAAATCTTTGATGTTTGGGGTATAGATTTCATGGGACCATTTCCATCTTCTTTTGGATACGAGTACATTCTGGTGGGAGTTGATTATGTGTCTAAGTGGGTGGAAGCTGTCGCTTGTAGGACTAATGATGCTCGAGTGGTCTTGAATTTCCTTAAGACCAATATCTTTGCACGATTTGGTACCCCAAGAGCAATCATTAGTGATGGGGGGTCGCATTTTTGCAATAAGCTGTTTGAGGCCGTGATGAAGAAGTATGGAATAAGGCATAAAGTGGCCACTCCCTATCATCCGCAGACAAGTGGACAAGTGGAAATATCGAATCGTGAGATCAAGTTCATTTTGGAAAGAACAGTGCTCGCCAATAGGAAGGATTGGTCTACCAAGCTTAATGATGCATTATGGGCTTATCGCACTGCTTACAAGACGCCCATTGGAATGTCTCCATTTCGACTGATCTATGGGAAAGCTTGTCATTTACCAGTTGAGCTGGAGCATAAGGCATATTGGGCGATTAAGAAGTTCAATTTTGATATTCATGCCGCTGGTGAGAAAAGGAAGTTGCAACTTAGTGAGCTGGAAGAAATACGACATTTTGCATATGAGAATGCTAAGTTGTACAAGGAAAGGACCAAGAGGTACCATGATAAGAAGCTACGTCCAAGAGAATTCTTTGTTGGCGGGAAGGTGTTATTATATGATACAAGATTACGTCTCTTCCCAGGCAAGTTGCGTTCGAGATGGACCGGACCTTATGAGGTGATTAGAGTGTTTCCCTATGGTACAGTTGAACTCAAGAATCCGAAGAATGGGAACACATTTAAGGTTAACGGTCATCGTGTGAAGCCTTTCCTTGAACCTGATTTTGAGCTGAACCAAGAGAAAATTGATTTCTAGTACAAGACTAGGTCTGGCTGAAGACGTGAAACTTAGCGCTTCTTGGGAGGCAACCCAAGGGATGGATGACGACGAGGAGGTGATTTTGTACATATGCGTGGGCAAGCCATTTTCACATCAGCCAAGGTATGTTTTCACCCTCTCTTTGCTCCGTTCATTAGTTTTGTTTTATTTGATGTTTTCCCTTCCTCTTTTCATTACATTGTGCATTACATTTGTCATTCATTTAAACATTGAGGACAATGTTTCTTTTAAGTTTGGGGGTGGGGAATGCAACGCATTTTTCGTTTTTAGTGTGTAAAAAAAAAAAAAAAATTTTTGAGTCTTTTTGTTTATTTTGTTGTTTTGAGTCCCCAACTGATTGATTTTATGATGTATAGCTATTATGAGCATGTCTAGCTTGACTATATAGTATGAATTCTTCTATCTCTAGTATTGGTTCATAACATGCTTTACAACTCTATGGACTTGTGGCCTTGTTTTCATGAGCTTAAGTGATGACTTGCATGACTAGAGATGCATATACTTAATAGAGTAGACTTGTATGACCTAAGTGAGCTTTTGAGCCCTGTACTTCAATTCTTGAGTGTTGACATTACTCTAAAATTTTCGTTTCATATAAAGTCGTTGTGATCTCATTATTCTTTCTTTTGATTAAGTACTTGGAATATAATTGTGAATCAATGAGCTAGAACTTCTCTCTTAATCTATTCAAAGCATGGATATAACTACATGAATCTTAGGAAATGATAGTAGGCCTTGTTTGTTTTAACCCATAACCTAAGGCCTACCCTGTGTTATAACCCTAGTCAAACATTTTGAGCCTAATGACCTTTTCTTTGTTCACCCCTATACCAAACCCTAAGTTTGGGGGAGTTTCACTCCTCTACCCGTTTACCTTACCTATGAATTTGCATGGAGTTGGTGAAAATGTGAGGTTGAAAAGAAATGTCTATGCGTAGCTTGATGTAAAAGGAAAATGAATTGTGCTTAAGAGTGTTTGTCGTTCCCTTTCAAAAAAAAAAAAATAAAAAATCAAAACTCAAAGGGAAGGGACGATTTCAAAAGATGGAAGTGGAAAGGTGTTCGAATTTGAGCTATGAGTACAAATTATGCAAAGAATGCCTCTATTGATTTCCTTGTGCAAATCCATAGTCTGTAGCCCTTTGTTATCCGTTTCATTTCAATACCTTATCCTAACCTAAGCCTCCATTACAACCCTTATTAAAGCCCTACTTGATCTTGGGAGAATTGTAGTTCATTATGTGGAGTCTAGATAAAAGGGAAGCTTATGGTTATTGATTCTATTCCAAGTATTTTAATTCCTTCTATTGAGATCAATGTTTTTGTTTCATTGTGCCTTTCTTTCATGATTAATATGTGAGCTTTTTGCATTAGTTTATCATATCATCTCTCACATATACTTGAGTGCACATATCAACCCAATCTCTGAGTGTTTTATTGTTGAGAGCATGCCTTGGTGAGAATTGGAGTTGATACTATTTTGGATATGCTGATTTAGTCTTGTTTGTCTAAACACTTGAGTTTGTGTCAAGGATGGTCTTTACGCTTCATGGAGGAGTAAGGTATGTTAATTGAAGCATTATTAGAGGTTGAAGAATAAATTCTATATGTATCTTGCTTGACTATGCTATTTATGGCTGTGCTTATGAAATCATGTGTTGGGATGTTTTGAGTCTGTCTTGAGTCTTTTCTTTATTCTTTTTGCTCGAGGACTAGCAAAATCTAAGTTTGGGGGTGTGTTGAGTGCTCATTTTACACTATTTTATGATACTAACTCCCTAACTCAGAGTGCAAGAACTCGATACTTTGTGTGTTTTTAGTTTGTTTTTGTTTTTATAGGATAAAATGAGCAAAGAAGAGAAAAGAAGCCAAAAGGACCATTTTTAGACATTTCCTGGTCAAACTAGGAAAACGAGGGAAATCCTGGTCAAACCAGGAAAGGGGCCGAAATCCTAGTCGAATGAGGATTCCTAGTCACACTAGGAAACATCAAGTTCAGAACCATCATTGCGGAGCCAGAAATGAGAAATCCTGATTGGAACAGGAAATCCTGGTTGAACTAGGAAACCTAACCCAACTAGGGAAAGGAGTCCTAATGACACTAGGAGACCCCAGGGGCAATATGGTCATTACGAGAAGTCGAAATGGATAAGGAATCCTTCATTTACAAGAAATCCTAGTCACACTAGGAAATGTTGGTCAAAGTCAACTCTACAAAGTCAAGGTTCCAGAAGCTTCTAGAAGGTGGTGGACATCCATGGAAATAAATGGAGGGAAGAAATGAATTCAAATTCAAATGGAAATGAGGGACAAAATGGGAAGTCAAAGTTAATGGTCAAGGGTCAACTATGACAAAGTCAACAAGTCAAATGGGTTATGGGCCTATGCAATGCCGAAATCTGAAGGGGCCATGCATGCATGCATGCGCCAGCCCAAGAGGAAGCCCAATGCGCCAATCCATGACCAGCAGCCCATTCCAAGCTTCCTTGCGCTAGCCCACTTGCAAGTCACTTAAGCCCATCACGCTTACAAGGTTGCAGCAGCCCACATGTGTGTTTGTAAACCCTAGCCCAAGTCGACACACAAGGAGTCCTTATCTTGCAAGGAAGTCAAAACCCTGAAATCTGAACATCAAATTTCGACAGCAATTCTGTAATTCTCCAGAACGAACCAGGTAGCATGCCAATATGGTTGGAAAAGATACGGATGTTAGCTTCGCAGGGAATTTTACGGATTTCGATTCCGAGTTTTCTAGCTCAAGATATGGCCATTTTAGTGGAGGTAGCGCAGCAGTTCCGCGAGCTGAAAAGGGAGTTACGCCCAAAAAGAGCCCAAATCAGCCCAAGGCCCATGCTTGGCTGAAAATTATAAGCCTTGGTGTGCAAGGAATGCACTTAGCCCAACACTCCTCTATAAATATATCTTTATAACTCAAGGAGAGGGTTCTCTTCTCTTTAATTTTTCAGAAACCCTAGCAGCGTCCCTCTTCCTTGCCGCACACCCCTTCTCTTCTCTCTCTCTTTTTTCTTTTATTTTTCTGAAGCAGACCCTAGCAGCCACCATCACATCTCTTTCTCTTCTCTTGCCGCAGCCACCATCATCTCTTTTCTTTATTTTTCTGCTGCAGCCACTTTTCTTTGTTTTTCTTCTATTTTGTGCTGAACTTAAGGAGGAGGAACAAGTCTTGCTGCAGCCACCACCACCTAGTCACGCCTCCACCTTGCTGCCACCTTGCCGAGCACCTCAGCCACCTTGCCGTGGAGCCCAAGGCCGAGTAGCACCATTGCGACACCACCCTTGCAGCCGCATCATCTCATGCTGTCATCTCGCCTTCACCTTGCTGCCTCGGCTTGATTTCTTTTTCTCCTTTCCTTTTATTTTAATTGTTTTAATTATGCATTATTTATTTATGGTTTTAATTATGTGTAGCTGAATATTGGGCTAGGGCTAAGATGAAGCCCTAGCGATGCTGTTTACTCTCACTATGGTTTATTGATTTTTAATTATTTAAATGTTGACAAATCTTGGATCTCTGTTTAAATTGAATCTATTTGTTTCGCATCTTTGACTGATCACTTTAGGTTGCATGCATCTAGATATATGTTGTGAAACTAAATAAGCTTGAAAGGATGATAGTTTCGATAGGCAACAAGTGGGTATCCTAAGATAATATTCATGAGAAAAGAGATCATAGATGACATACAGTACATTAATTTGGAGCTATGCGCTATGTGTTTGTCACTCTCACAAATCGTAACGACTCTTGCATGGGTAACAGCTGCCTTAGCTTAGAACTAGGGAACATGCAAGTTAACTGGCTAAGGAAGGCCCAAGAAGCTCTTAGTTTATGCACAGTAAGGGGAGTAAATGCTAAAAGTAACTAGCCAAACCTTTTAGTAGACGAACTTTGTTGACATGTTTATATATTGATTGTTAATATCCATAGTAGAGTGAATGGTAAGCTAGTGGTGGATTCTGACCCCTAGTGTTTCTTTATTATTGTTTTATCCGAATTCATTCAGTTGTTATTTTAATGTTTTGTCAATTATCTGTTAGTTTGTCTAGTCTCAAAAACCAATCAAAACCCCCATTTGCGTGTGTGAGTTAGAGTTGAGTTAATTGAATTTAATTGAGTTAGTAATCATAACACTAGTACAATTCCCTGTGGGATCGACCTCGTATTTGTAAGCTTTGCTACTCTGCGATTCGTGCACTTGCGAGTTAACCTAGAGCTCAGAAAAGGTTATTTAATTTGCTCAAGGAAAACATACAACAAGTTTTTGGCGCCGTTGCCGGGAAATTGTTATTTGTGTTGATTGCTAGTTTAATTATCTTTTGTTAAGTCATTTTAGTTAGGTTTTATTATCTGTTTTTATTTTTGGTTCTCACTGATTTCTCTTGTTTCTAAGGTACAATGGAAGAATCAAATCCGAAGATCACTCCTCTTTCACGCGTAGAAGGCCAAAAGTTGTTGAGTGCGTACAAGGGAAGGCCGAGACTCAATTGGACACCATTAAGGATGAGGTCAACTCTTGTGTCGCCGAAAGGAAGTGAATCTGAAGAAGCATACGAAGAGGAGAAATCAGAAGAGGAAGTCGAGGAGACCTTGCAGCCGAATGCATCTCAAATGAGAATACCTTTGAGTGATTATTCGTCTCCAACGCTTCTAGCTCAACCTACGTGCATTGTTTATTCTCAAGTGGAAGCTGATTTTGAACTTTCAAGTGGAACAATCAAACTTCTTCCATTATTTCATGGGTTAGAAGGAGAGGATCCCTACGTGCATATCAAGGAATTTCATGCAATATGCGAGATTGGCAAGCTGAGGGGGTTGAGCGATGATCAAAGAAAGTTAAGGTTATTTCCATTCTCTCTTAAAGATAAAGCTAAACATTGGTTGTTCTCCTTGCAGGTCGCTTCAATTACAACATGGGAGGAACTGGCATTTAAGTTTCTTCTGAGGTTCTATCCAGTTAGCAAGACTATCATCATGAGGAAGCAGATCTTAGGGTTTACAGAATTAGAGGACGAAGTGTTTCATGAGAGTTGGGAAAGGTATCAAGAGCTTCTGACTTCGTGTCCGCACCATAATTTTGCCCCGTGGATGCAGATTGAGTATTTTTATGAGGGTCTGTTGGATCAAGATCGTAATATGGTGGATATGACATGTGGAGGAGCACTGAAAAAGAAGACTTTTGAGGAAGCATGGACACTCTTTGACACATTGGCGTTGAGTTCACAGCAGTGGAATAGACGGAAAAGAGTGGAAAAGAAATCAGCTATGGAAGCTGAGATGTCTGAGCTTAAGCAGATGATGCAGGTTCTTATGGCAAATCAAGGAGCTAGGCCATCACATGGAGAGTCATGTTTCGAGGTTGAAAGAGTTCAAGCTAGACCGAGTGTACGGTCCCCTGTTAAGCAGCGAAGTACTTATTTGGAGGACATGATTGCTACATTAGCCCAGAGTACAACTTCGATGTCTAATGATACCAAGTCGTTTATGAATAAGACTGAGGAGCAGTTGAGTGTCACAGCTAAAGCTATCTCGAATTTGGAAGCCCAATTGGAACAAGTGACTTTGACCTTGGACAAAGTGGTAAAGGGTGCACCAATTCAGGATAAGGCCGAAGCAATCACTACTTTGAGAAGTGGGAAAGTGATTGACAACAAAGTGGGCACTACTCAAGATGATAATCCGGGTAATGAGGATGAAGTTGAGATATTAGAGCCTGAACAAGTGGAAAAGTACAAGAGGGATAAAGTTAAGGTTAAGGATGAGGAAAAGGAGGAAAGAAAGAAACAAGAAAAGCACATTGCTACGCGTGCTAGCAAGAAGGCCGAGATTACTTCCTCTATTCCAAGAGCTCCATTGCCTTTCCCTCAACGTCAAAGGAAGCAGAGTAAGGATGAGCAAGCTAAGGAAATTTTGGAGATGTTTAAGAAAGTGGAAATCAACATTCCTTTGCTTGATGCTATTCAGCAGATTCCTAAGTATGCCAAGTTTTTGAAGGAATTGTGCACACACAAGAGGAAATTCAAAGAGCATGAGCAGGTGTGTCTGAGTGAAGAAGTAAGTGCTGTTTTGCAAAGGAAGTTGCCACCAAAGTTGAAAGACCCTGGCAGTTTTACAATTCCATGTTTGGTTGGGGATCACAAGTTTGAGAAGGCATTGTTGGATTTGGGAGCAAGTATTAATTTGATGCCGTATTCAGTTTTTGCACAGTTGGGCATAGGAGATCTTAAACCTACTAGTGTTACTCTTCAATTGGCAGATCGTTCAGTAAAGGTTCCAAAAGGTGTGGTTGAAGATGTGCTGGTCCGGGTTGCAGATTTGATCATGCCCGCTGATTTTATCATTCTTGAAATGGAGGATACCCCAATTAGAGGGAATGAGCTACCGATCATATTGGGAAGACCGTTCATGGCCACAGCGAACACCAAGATTGATGTGAGTAATGGGAAGTTGACAATGTCTGTACTTGGTGAAACGGTTGAGTTTGATGTTTTTGGTGCAATGAAGTATCCAAAGGAGGAGGATGATTGCTTGAGGATTGATAGTTTGGACCCATTGGTTGAGGAAGTGGGCGAAACTAATCTTGCAGAAGATACATTGGAGGTTGCTTTGGGAGCACTCGAGTCTAGTGAGTTGGATGAAAACGTGGAAACAACTCCTACACGTTTGGAGGGCAACCGACCTCTCAGGAATAAGTGGTTCAACCAGTTTGAAATGCTAGTACCCACTAATCAGAAGACACTTCCTTCTATTGAGCAAGCACCTAAGTTGGAGCTGAAACCGTTACCAGAGCATTTGAAATATGCATTTTTGGGAGAAAATGAGACTTTGCCTGTGATCATTGCAGCTAATTTGAGTGCAAGCGAGGAAGAAAGACTTTTGAGAGTTCTGAAGGAAAATCGGTTAGCATTGGGATGGACCATAGCCGATATCAAGGGAATCTCACCCACAGTTTGTATGCACAGAATTTTGCTTGAGGAAGAGTCTAAGCCTACTCGTGATGCCCAAAGGAGATTGAATCCAACTCTGAAGGAAGTTGTGCGTAATGAGGTAATCAAATTGTTGGATGTTGGTATTATTTATCCTATCAGTGATTCGAAGTGGGTTAGTCCTGTTCAAGTGGTGCCGAAGAAAAGTGGTATTACTGTGGTGAAGAATGAGCATAATGAGTTGGTTCCCCAAAGGACGCAAACCGGTTGGCGTGTCTGTATTGACTATCGGAAGCTTAACACCGCAACAAGGAAGGATCATTTCCCTTTGCCATTTATCGACCAGATGTTGGAAAGGTTGGCCGGCCATAGTCACTATTGCTTTTTGGATGGGTACAGTGGGTACAATCAGATTGCTATTGCACCCGAGGATCAAGAGAAGACCACGTTCACATGTCCATTTGGTACGTTTGCTTATAGGAGGATGCCATTCGGATTGTGCAATGCGCCTGCAACATTTCAGAGATGCATGATGTCTATTTTCTCTGACATGGTGGAACGAATCATTGAGGTATTTATGGATGATTTTTCTGTTTTTGGTTCGTCTTTTGATGCATGTCTGGATAACTTGTCTTTAGTTCTGAAAAGATGTCAAGAAGCCAATCTAGTGCTTAATTGGGAGAAATGTCACTTCATGGTTCAACAAGGGATAGTATTGGGTCATGTGATTTCAAAGGAGGGCATACAAGTTGATAAGGCCAAGATTGATGTGATACAGAGATTGCCGCCTCCATCGAGTGTTAAGGAAGTAAGAAGTTTCCTAGGCCATGCTGGGTTTTATAGGAGGTTCATTAAGGACTTTTCTAAGATTTCTAGGCCTTTGTGCACCTTATTGCAAAAAGAGGTGAATTTCGAGTTTAATGAGGATTGCTTGGTTGCATTTAACAAGTTGAAGAAGCTACTCACTTCTGCTCCGATCATTATGCCACCTGATTGGAACTTGCCGTTTGAGCTTATGTGTGATGCAAGTGACTATGCTGTTGGAGCTGTTTTGGGTCAGAGAGTTGATAAGCTGCCACATGTGATCTATTATGCAAGCAGGACTCTGAATGATGCACAGTTGAACTATTCTACTACAGAGAAGGAGTTGCTTGCTGTGATCTTTGCCTTGGAGAAATTTAGAAGTTATTTGATTGGGTCTAAGATCATCATCTACACGGATCATGCCGCTCTCAAGTATCTGCTGAATAAGAAAGACGCCAAGCCGAGGTTGATTAGATGGACTCTGTTGCTACAGGAATTTGATATTGAGATCAAGGATAAGAAAGGTTGTGAGAATGTGGTAGCAGACCATTTGAGTAGACTCGTCAATGAGGAACAGTCTGAAGAGGACACACTACCGTTACGAGAGTCATTCCCGGACGAGCAGCTTTTCGCCATTTTGACTACTCCATGGTATGCTGACATAGCTAATTATTTAGCAAGTGGAGTGTTGCCCAATGATCTGACACACTACCAAAGGAAGAAGTTTTTGCATGATGTCAGACAATATGTGTGGGATGATCCTTATTTGTTCAAATATGGGTCAGATCAGTTGATAAGACGATGTGTACCGGAATTGGAGCAGAGGAATGTCATTGAGATGTGCCATTCTAAAGAATGTGGAGGCCATGGTGGAGGAACTAAGACCGCTTACAAGATTCTTCAAGCAGGTTTCTTTTGGCCCACTATCTTTCATGATTGTCATCAGTTTTATCTCACATGTGACAGATGTCAGAAGATGGGAAATATTTCTGCTCGCGATCAGATGCCGCTGAACTTCATGTTGGAAGTCGAAATCTTTGATGTTTGGGGTATAGATTTCATGGGACCATTTCCATCTTCTTTTGGATACGAGTACATTCTGGTGGGAGTTGATTATGTGTCTAAGTGGGTGGAAGCTGTCGCTTGTAGGACTAATGATGCTCGAGTGGTCTTGAATTTCCTTAAGACCAATATCTTTGCACGATTTGGTACCCCAAGAGCAATCATTAGTGATGGGGGGTCGCATTTTTGCAATAAGCTGTTTGAGGCCGTGATGAAGAAGTATGGAATAAGGCATAAAGTGGCCACTCCCTATCATCCGCAGACAAGTGGACAAGTGGAAATATCGAATCGTGAGATCAAGTTCATTTTGGAAAGAACAGTGCTCGCCAATAGGAAGGATTGGTCTACCAAGCTTAATGATGCATTATGGGCTTATCGCACTGCTTACAAGACGCCCATTGGAATGTCTCCATTTCGACTGATCTATGGGAAAGCTTGTCATTTACCAGTTGAGCTGGAGCATAAGGCATATTGGGCGATTAAGAAGTTCAATTTTGATATTCATGCCGCTGGTGAGAAAAGGAAGTTGCAACTTAGTGAGCTGGAAGAAATACGACATTTTGCATATGAGAATGCTAAGTTGTACAAGGAAAGGACCAAGAGGTACCATGATAAGAAGCTACGTCCAAGAGAATTCTTTGTTGGCGGGAAGGTGTTATTATATGATACAAGATTACGTCTCTTCCCAGGCAAGTTGCGTTCGAGATGGACCGGACCTTATGAGGTGATTAGAGTGTTTCCCTATGGTACAGTTGAACTCAAGAATCCGAAGAATGGGAACACATTTAAGGTTAACGGTCATCGTGTGAAGCCTTTCCTTGAACCTGATTTTGAGCTGAACCAAGAGAAAATTGATTTCTAGTACAAGACTAGGTCTGGCTGAAGACGTGAAACTTAGCGCTTCTTGGGAGGCAACCCAAGGGATGGATGACGACGAGGAGGTGATTTTGTACATATGCGTGGGCAAGCCATTTTCACATCAGCCAAGGTATGTTTTCACCCTCTCTTTGCTCCGTTCATTAGTTTTGTTTTATTTGATGTTTTCCCTTCCTCTTTTCATTACATTGTGCATTACATTTGTCATTCATTTAAACATTGAGGACAATGTTTCTTTTAAGTTTGGGGGTGGGGAATGCAACGCATTTTTCGTTTTTAGTGTGTAAAAAAAAAAAAAAAATTTTTGAGTCTTTTTGTTTATTTTGTTGTTTTGAGTCCCCAACTGATTGATTTTATGATGTATAGCTATTATGAGCATGTCTAGCTTGACTATATAGTATGAATTCTTCTATCTCTAGTATTGGTTCATAACATGCTTTACAACTCTATGGACTTGTGGCCTTGTTTTCATAAACTTAAGTGATAACTTACATGACTAGAGATGCGTATACTTAATAGAGTAGACTTGTATGACCTAAGTGAGCTTTTGAGCCCTGTACTTCAATTCTTGAGTGTTGACATTACTCTAAAATTTTCGTTTCATATAAAGTCGTTGTGATCTCATTATTCTTTCTTTTGATTAAGTACTTGGAATATAATTGTGAATCAATGAGCTAGAACTTCTCTCTTAATCTATTCAAAGCATGGATATAACTACATGAATCTTAGGAAATGATAGTAGGCCTTGTTTGTTTTAACCCATAACCTAAGGCCTACCCTGTGTTATAACCCTAGTCAAACATTTTGAGCCTAATGACCTTTTCTTTGTTCACCCCTATACCAAACCCTAAGTTTGGGGGAGTTTCACTCCTCTACCCGTTTACCTTACCTATGAATTTGCATGGAGTTGGTGAAAATGTGAGGTTGAAAAGAAATGTCTATGCGTAGCTTGATGTAAAAGGAAAATGAATTGTGCTTAAGAGTGTTTGTCGTTCCCTTTCAAAAAAAAAAAAATAAAAAAAAATAATCAAAAATCAAAAATCAAAGGGAAGGGACGATTTCAAAAGATGGAAGTGGAAAGGTGTTCGAATTTGAGCTATGAGTACAAATTATGCAAAGAATGCCTCTATTGATTTCCTTGTGCAAATCCATAGTCTGTAGCCCTTTGTTATCCGTTTCATTTCAATACCTTATCCTAACCTAAGCCTCCATTACAACCCTTATTAAAGCCCTACTTGATCTTGGGAGAATTGTAGTTCATTATGTGGAGTCTAGATAAAAGGGAAGCTTATGGTTATTGATTCTATTCCAAGTATTTTAATTCCTTCTATTGAGATCAATGTTTTTGTTTCATTGTGCCTTTCTTTCATGATTAATATGTGAGCTTTTTGCATTAGTTTATCATATCATCTCTCACATATACTTGAGTGCACATATCAACCCAATCTCTGAGTGTTTTATTGTTGAGAGCATGCCTTGGTGAGAATTGGAGTTGATACTATTTTGGATATGCTGATTTAGTCTTGTTTGTCTAAACACTTGAGTTTGTGTCAAGGATGGTCTTTACGCTTCATGGAGGAGTAAGGTATGTTAATTGAAGCATTATTAGAGATTGAGGAATAAATTCTATATGTATCTTGCTTGACTATGCTATTTATGGCTGTGCTTATGAAATCATGTGTTGGGATGTTTTGAGTCTGTCTTGAGTCTTTTCTTTATTCTTTTTGCTCGAGGACTAGCAAAATCTAAGTTTGGGGGTGTGTTGAGTGCTCATTTTACACTATTTTATGATACTAACTCCCTAACTCAGAGTGCAAGAACTCGATACTTTGTGTGTTTTTAGTTTGTTTTTGTTTTTATAGGATAAAATGAGCAAAGAAGAGAAAAGAAGCCAAAAGGACCATTTTTAGACATTTCCTGGTCAAACTAGGAAAACGAGGGAAATCCTGGTCAAACCAGGAAAGGGGCCGAAATCCTAGTCGAATGAGGATTCCTAGTCACACTAGGAAACATCAAGTTCAGAACCATCATTGCGGAGCCAGAAATGAGAAATCCTGATTGGAACAGGAAATCCTGGTTGAACTAGGAAACCTAACCCAACTAGGGAAAGGAGTCCTAATGACACTAGGAGACCCCAGGGGCAATATGGTCATTACGAGAAGTCGAAATGGATAAGGAATCCTTCATTTACAAGAAATCCTAGTCACACTAGGAAATGTTGGTCAAAGTCAACTCTACAAAGTCAAGGTTCCAGAAGCTTCTAGAAGGTGGTGGACATCCATGGAAATAAATGGAGGGAAGAAATGAATTCAAATTCAAATGGAAATGAGGGACAAAATGGGAAGTCAAAGTTAATGGTCAAGGGTCAACTATGACAAAGTCAACAAGTCAAATGGGTCATGGGCCTATGCAATGCCGAAATCTGAAGGGGCCATGCATGCATGCATGCGCCAGCCCAAGAGGAAGCCCAATGCGCCAAACCAAGACCAGCAGCCCATTCCAAGCTTCCTTGCGCTAGCCCACTTGCAAGTCACTTAAGCCCATCACGCTTACAAGGTTGCAGCAGCCCAAGTCGACACACAAGGAGTCCTTATCTTGCAAGGAAGTCAAAACCCTGAAATCTGAACATCAAATTTCGACAGCAATTCTGTAATTCTCCAGAACGAACCAGGTAGCATGCCATATATGGTTGGAAAGATACGGATGTTAGCTTCGCAGGGAATTTTACGGATTTCAATTCCGAGTTTTCTAGCTCAAGATATGGCCATTTTAGTGGAGGTAGCGCAGCAGTTCCGCGAGCTGAAAAAGGAGTTACGCCCAAAAAGAGCCCAAATCAGCCCAAGGCCCATGCTTGGCCGAAAATTATAAGCCTTGGTGTGCAAGGAATGCACTTATCCCACATTGAAGAGAAAGAGAAATCTCAGCCCCACTCTCCTCTATAAATATATCTTTATAACTCAAGGAGAGGGTTCTCTTCTCTTTAATTTTTCAGAAACCCTAGTAGCCTCCCTCTTCCTTGCCGCACACCCCTTCTCTTCTCTCTCTCTTTTTCTTTTATTTTTCTGAAGCAAACCCTAGCAGCCACCATCTCTTTCTTTTCTTGTGCCGCAGCCACCTTCTCCTCCTCTCTCTTTATTTTTTCTTCTTTTCTTTTGTGGCCGAACCCTACCAGCCACCTTTGTTTGTGTGTCTTCTATTTTTGCGCTGAGTTGAAGAAGGAGAAGGAAGCCAAGCCGCAGCCACCAACATTCAGCCACGCCTCCACCTTGCTGCCACCTTGCCGAGCACCTCAGCCACCTTGCCGTGGAGCCCAAGGCCGAGTAGCACCATTGCGACACCACCCTTGCAGCCGCATCATCTCATGCTGTCATCTCGCCTTCACCTTGCTGCCTCGGCTTGATTTCTTCTTCCCTTTCTTTTATTTTAATTGTTTTAATTATGCTTTATTTATTTATGGTTTTAATTATGTGTAACTGAATATTGGGCTAGGGCTAGGATGAAGCCCTAGCGATGCTGTTTACTCTCACTATGGATTATTGATTTTTAATTATTTACATGTTGACAAATCTTGGATCTCTGTTTAAATTGAATCTATTTGTTTCGCATCTTTGACTGATCACCTTAGGTTGCATGCATCTAGATATATGTTGTGAAACTAAATAAGCTCGAAAGGATGATAGTTTCGATAGCAACAAGTGGGGTATCCTAAGATAATATTCATGAGAAAAGAGATCATAGATGACATACAGTACATTAATTTGGAGCCATGCGCTATGTGTTTGTCACTCTCACAGATCGTAACGACTCTTGCATGGGTAACAGCTGCCTTAGCTTAGAACTAGGGAACATGCAAGTTAACTGGCTAAGGAAGGCCCAAGAAGCTCTTAGTTTATGCACAGTAAGGGGAGTAATTGCTAAAAGTAACTAGCCAAACCTTTTAGTAGACGAACTTTGTTGACATGTTTATATATTGATTGTTAATATCCATAGTAGAGTGAATGGTAAGCTAGTGGTGGATTCTGATCCCTAGTGTTTCTTTATTATTGTTTTATCTGAATTCATTCAGTTGTTATTTTAAAGTTTTGTCAATTATCTGTTAGTTTGTCTAGTCTCAAAAACCAATCAAAACCCCCATTTGCGTGTGTGAGTTAGAGTTGAGTTAATTGAATTTAATTGAGTTAGTAATCATAACACTAGTACAATTCCCTGTGGGATCGACCTCGTATTTGTAAGCTTTGCTACTCTGCGATTCGTGCACTTGCGAGTTAACCTAGAGCTCAGAAAAGGTTATTTAATTTGCTCTAGGAAAACATACAACAAGAACAATGATAACAATGAAATCAAAATCATCAATCCATAGAATTAAATAAATAAAAAGCAATTACACAACTAAACCATTGAATATTCGGCCTAGGGCTGAATCCTAGGCCCTAGAAAACGTGATTAGTTCATGCTAGAAAACAAGAACAGCCACGAAATCATGTTTTGCATCTAACAATTACAAGAAAAGAAGAAGAAGAAGAGAAAACACCCCAAGGAGAGCTCACGCCTCCAGCAGCCTCTCTCTCTCTATTTTCTGATTTTTTCCAAGTGTCTGAACCCCTAAAATGATAGAAAGAGATGTATATATAAGGGTGTGCAGCAGCTAGGGTTTTGGGAAGGAAGGATGTGCGGCCAGCTAGGGTTTGGAGAAAGAAGATGCGGCTGCTAGGGCTTGGCTTCTTGGGCTTAAGTGACTTGCGCAAGGCCCTAGGGTTTCTCTCTCTCTTTTGCGCATGGTGTAGCTGATTTCCTCCCCTAATGGGCCTCCAATAAATCAGGAATTAAAATGAAATAAATCAGGTAATCCCAAATCTGATTTTTAGAGCCCAATTAGGAAGGAAAGCCTTGCAAAGTGCGGCCAGCCCTTTTCTTCTAGCATACACGCCACTTCCTATGTGGTTTGGGCTGGGCTTTCATTTCTTCATGCTCTTGGACCCTCTCTAGATCTTGGCCTTCCCTTTAAACAACAAATATTCATTTAAGCTCAAAATGGGCTGATTTGCATCCATTTAATTCCTATGGCCTTTCCACCTATAAAAGAGAAAAACACAAATAAATAACATAAAATATAGGGACTAAGTACTAAATACATGAAGATAGAGGGCCTAAAATGCAAACATTTAAGGACCCAACAACTCCCTTTTCAGCTCACGGAACTGCTGCGCTACCTCCACTAAAATGACCATATCTTGAGCTAGAAAACTCGGAATCAAAATCTGTAAAATTCCCTGCGAAGCTAACATCCGTATCTTTCCAACCATACATGGCATGCTACCTGATTCGTCTTGGAGAATTACAGAATTGCTATTGAAATTGGTGCTCTATTTTCCAGGGTTTTGACTTCTTTTTCAGCTAGGATTCCTTGGGCTTTCTCTTTGTAGGCGTGATGGGCTAGGGTTTCCTTTAAAAGAACATGGGCTGGCTGCAACAAGCAAGTGGCGTGATGGGCTTTAGGGATGCATGGCTTGCATGGCTTGGCCTCTAGAGTTGGCGCATGGCTTGCATGGCTTGGGCTCTAAAATCACTTTAAAAACAATGTTGCAACAAGGTTCTAAAGATTCAATTCCATCATTGGGATGGAATGAATTTTAGAAAATTGCATTTTGATGTGGGATTTGACTCCCTAAGTTTAAAAACAAAAGAAACAAAACTTTTTTTTTTTTTTTTTAAAAATGCCCTAGAGGCCCGGGCCCCTAAAGCCAAAAAAAAATTTTTTTTTTTTTTTTAAAAATGCCCTAGAGGCCCGGGCCCCTAAAGCCAAAAAAAAATTTTTTTTTTTTTTTTACAAAATCTAAAAACTAAAAACCTAAGAAACAAGCTACGACACCATTGCTTTCCCCCCAAACTTAAATGATACATTGCCCTCAATGTATACAAATTAAATGCATGAATGCTCAAAATAAGCAATAGGGAAATTGCAATTAAATAAACACACAAATGAAATAAGATGTGTCAAATGAAGCAAGAATAGAGGAATTGTTTACTTGCGGATGCAAGTTGGACACTCCAAGTGTAGGCGTGGCCTCCTTGGTCTATATTGATCTCTTAGATTCTTGAAAAAGCTTGGGTTGCCTCCCAATCAGCGCTTGATTTACTGTCTTTCAGCCTGACATTGCCATTCCTCAACTTGCGTCTTCTCTTCCTCTTTCTCACATTGTTGCTCTAGGCATCTACAAAAGCAAACACCAAATCAGTAGAGAATATGCTTGTAAAGTCACGGCATTTATTTAAACTAAAAACTAACCAACAACAAATCTAACTAATATATTCTAATTCTAATGATTAATCAAATCAATTCATTGATATTAGACACCATTCCCCGGCAACGGCGCCAAAAACTTGTTGAATGTTTTCTTAGAACAAAATAAACAATTATTTCATTCCAAGTATACTCGCAAGTGCACGAATCGCATCAGTAGCAAAGCGTACAAGCACGAGGTCGATCCCACAGGGAATGGTTAATACACAACAAATCAATTCAATTAATCAATAGAATAACTAAATGGGGGGGTTTAAAGAGATGGAAACACACGCACACTACAACATACACACACACCCTTTATTCTACCTTGCAATGTTAAGTTTTCAGTTTCAAATCATATAAGCATGCAATAACCATCCAAGGCTAATGACAGTTAATTTGAACACAACATATTAAAGTTTGACAGCTAAAAAGGTTTGACTAGTTACTTTCTCGCCATTGTTCTCCTAATGCATAAACTAAGAGCTTCTTGGGCCTTCCTTAGCCAGTTAACCTACATGTTCCCTAGTTCAAGCTAAGGCAGCTGTTACCCATGCAGGAGTCATTAAGTTTTATGAGAACGTCAAACATGCAAAACATATAAGCTTTGACTATTTCCTTATATAGGTCGCCCAACCCCACTACCAAGAATAATCCCTTATTCTCTTGTTACTTGTGGTTTAGTGTCTTTGACTATTTCACAGCTAAACCTAACAGATAAACTAGATGCAATTACCCTAAGGTGGCCAGTCAAAGGATGCAAACAACTAGTGACGGGGGTTCTAATAGATAGTGGAAATTTAATACATGCAAACATCAAACTAACAGACCAAGAGACGGATAAACGATTTGTTAAAGCATGCAAATCCATTAATCAACCTACAACTAACATGCAAGATAGAATAAATAAATCTACGTAATTAAAATAGAAAAGAAAATCAGAATAATATAAATAAATTCCCAATCCATGTTGGAAAGCAAAACTAATTAAACAAAACAATTAAATAGATTCCTTGTCCATTTCAACTTCTAATAATGACCATATTGCCCCTAGTGATTCCTAGTGTCATTAGGACTCCTTTCCCTAAAAGGGTTAGGTTTCCTAGTTCAACCAGGAATTCCTGTTCCAATCAGGATTTCTCATTTCTGGCTTGACAATGATGGTTCTGGGCTTGATGTTTCCTCTTGTGACTAGGAATCCTCATTTGACTAGGATTTCTGCTCGTTCCCTAGTTTGACCAGGAAATGTCCCAAAACGGCTCTTTTAGCTCCTATTTCCTGTTTATGCTTCAATTGACCTAAAAACACAAAAACAAGACAACAAACACAAAAGTATCGAGTTCTAACGCTCTAGGTTAGGGAGTTAGTATGATAAAATAACGTAAAATGAACACTCATAAGCTTTTAGAGTGTTCAATTTGAAAACAAACTCTATGATGGAATCCATAAATGTGAAAATAGATGATCATGATGCATCTATTGAAATGGTTACAGATAAGAATGAACTGTTCTCAAAGAGGATGATTTGGTTAAAAAAAAGTCTGAGTTCAGCAGTGATGAACTTGCTGATGACTCAAAAAGGGTTGAGTTTGATAAGTCAGGGAGCCATCAAAATGAGAAAATTTTGAGTGACAAACTTGAAAAACCAAGATGGCCTAGGTGTAACCATGGTGAAGTTCTGATCCTAGGTTCTATAGATCAGCTAGTGAGGACTAGGAAACACATGGCCAATGAACTTATGAACGATTGTGATTTTTCTAATGATAATCGAATGGGTAGATGAATTCCAATTAAGTAGATATTTTGCAAGATTGATCTTTGAGTATAAATATAAAATATAAATGGCTCTGATAATTAAAATCACGTTGTGGTCTTCACAATTATTGAAACGACAAGTTTTCAACGAAAAAGTTAATAACATAATACTCGAGTGTATTTATATATGTAGAAGCTCACATCTCGATCGTGTTTCAAACGATCCAAACCGTTCACTTTTTAGTTTCCCACTTAAAGATCATCCCTGCAAAAAATTGGCCTAATTGGAGAGGTATAAATTAGGTAACGGTGGTCAAACTTATGAACGATCATGGTTTTTCTAATGATAATCGAACGGGTAGATGAATTTCGATTTGGCCAAGTTTTTGCAGGATTGATCTTTGAGTATAAACGTAGAAAATGGACGGCTCCGATTATTGAAATCACATTGTGGTATTCACAATTACTGAAACGACAAGGTTTCAACGAAAAAGTTAATAGCATAATACTTTTCAAGTGTATTTATATGTAGAGGCTCATCTCTCGATCGTGATTCCAATAATCCGAACCGTTCATATTTTAGTTCTTCACTCAAACATCATCCCTGCAAAAAAATTGATTCAATCGGAGATATAGAAGTTAGGTAACGGTAGTCGAAATTATGAACGATCATGATTTTTCTAATGATAATCGAACGGGTAGATGAATTCCGATTTGGCCAATTTTTTATAGAGATGATTTTTAAGTATGAACATAGAAAATCGTTGAAATTAGGTAACAGTGATCAAGTAAGTTGACATAATAAACTTTTTTAAAAACTAAAGAAGAATTTTATTTTTGTATTAACTTTTTTTTTTTAAAACAAGTTTTTTATTTTAATTTTAATTCTTATTTTTTTGTATGCCTGTAATTTTTTTTTCGGGATTACCCACCTGACTGTAGCGAAAATTTTCAATTCCCGCCTGATTTTTCCTTCTCCCCTCTCTAATCTCTTTTTCTAACCCTCTTCATTTCCAAACCACTCTCTCTCTTTCCAGTAAATCAAACACACTCTCCCTCTCCTCCCCCTGGTTCTCTCCTCCCCGCCGCTCCCCGCCTCAGCCCAACCTAGTCCGGGCCCGCCCTACCCCGACCTGCCCTACGTAGCCTTACCCAACCCTCCTCTCTCCCCGCCGCCCCCGCTCCCCCCCGCATCCTTGCTCCCCCTGCCCCGACAACCCCCATCCCTATCCCCGCTCCTATCCGCTCTCTCTGCGTCACTTTCTCTCTCCTCTTTCTCTCTGCCACCACCGAAACCCAACCCCAGCTACCATCATCGCCCTTCCGATTGGGTTTTTTATTTTTTGGCTAATTTCTGTCTTTTGTTTTTTAATTTCTGTTTTGTTAATTATGATTATTAGAATTTGTTTGTGGTTTTCCAGGTTTGGTTCCAGATGGTTTTTAGAATTTCTGTTTCTGTTGAGGTAACGAAATCCTAACTTAAGTTTTTAAATTTCTATTTTGATATTTAGGTTTCAGTTTTAGGTTGTGATTTGTGCAAGGTTTTAATTTTGCAATTTCTATTTAGGCTAAGCCTTTGCAGACGAGTTGAGGATTTGATTATAATGTTGGGCTGCTTGTGTATTTGGTTATAATTTTACTAAATTTTTAGTTTGGTTATCAATGTGAAAGTTGTATCTTTTTCTTTATTTGTAAAGATTTTAGCTGGTGTAAAGATTCAAGTGTCTAGTAAGCCTTATGGTCTTTGACTCTTAGCTTAGGTTCTGAGGGGCGGGTTTATGCTAGACTTAGACCTTAGATTGGGTTGAAGTTGAAAACAAAAATCTTACCTTAAAATACTAAAACACTAGGGAAGAAAAAAAAAACAAAGGTTCTGATATTAATTTTATGTTGCTATTTGTACTCATTTATGGAATGATAGGGAAGAGTTGGGCTTTGATGAAGCTGAGCTTGGAGCAGATGATAAAGCATTTGCCCAAGTTTCCCCTGGATGATCAATCTGCAATCGCTTATTTTTTTTGCCAAGATCAATTTGCAATCCTTGAAAAGGTATGTATCTGTATATATGTTTTAGCTTTCATTGGATTAGAAATTTGGACCTTAGATCACAGGAAAATTGGATTTATCTAATTGGATTAGGGATTAGGGAAGGGGATTCAATGTCAACTTTTCATCATGGATATGTTAATTATTGTTGTGTGGTTTATCCAATGAACTCTTTTACTTGATTCTCGCAGGATTTGGAATACAGTAATGTAACTAATTAATTGAGAGACATGCAGTCTTTCACTGAACCCTTGACAGGCCTGAAAGATGGCAATGTAAGCTAACTGAAATTGTGTGTTTACACTAGATTATTTGCGCCCTTGACTGCATGCTTGCACATTAGTATCCCTGTAATTATTTTGCACACTTGACTGAAATGATGCAGCCATTGCATCATGAAAAATGTTCAAATAAGTAATATATATGAACACATATAAATATATATCACAGGAATATATTATGTTAGTTTAGTATTAAACATTTAGCTTCTCAGTCACATTACTCCTTTCTTAGTCATGTGACTCACGTTACTCCAATTTGGGAAAGAAATGGTATAAAATTTCTAGTTTCTATATGTATGTATTTGTTTATTCATTTTATTCAAAAGGTATTGGTTTCAACTTGCTGCTGGATTTATGTTTGGGAATTGGATTATGCTGCTTCTAACTCCAGCACCTATAAGATTTAGGTTACATTAGTGTTTCTTAGTGCATCTAAATGTTTGGTATGTGACAGATAACTGCAATTTTATTCAAAAGGTATTGGTTTACTTGCATCAACGTTTGATCATGATTGCATGCATATTCTATTGCAGTAATTTAATTCCTTTAGCTTTCTATGTTGCCTTTTTTGCTTATTAATTTATAGGATGGACTGCTTCTATGTTGCCTTTTTTTTCTTTCTTATTAATTTATAGGTTGGAGTAATAAATTTATATTTGTTTTATTCCTGGAGGCTTGATGTTCAATTTCATTTCCCATTTTATGTTGCAGTAATTTAATGCTTTTAGCTTTCTACGTTGCCTTTTTTTTTTTTTTTCTTATTAATCTATATTTTTTTTTTCAAACTTCTAGTTTAATTGGATGCCTTATGATAGAATTGATGATCTTGACCTTGACCTATATTATGTTTGTCAAGAGAAACTTGCCCTCTCCAGGATTGTTCTCCTCTGCGACAACAGACATGTATACGATCATCCGGATGAACAGCCAAAGCAATTTGGCATTCGCTCCATTGATCAAGCTGGTCTGGAATAGTTGATTGCTAATAGTAGGGATTTGACTAGTGTACAACAGTGGACCAATATGTGGCATTCCCTTATAAGAGATGATGAGACACATGGTGATGGAACCACAAGCTCTACCCATCATTCTGATGGAACTGCAAGCTCTGCCACTCACCTATCGCTTTCATCTTCGCCTTTACCTCACCTGTCTCAACCATCTCCACCGCTCTAGTCATCTCTACCGCTTCATATGTATAATTTGAGGTTTGTTTCTGCTGCTTCTAACTTTAGGTTTGAGGCTTGTAGTTAAAAGGCATGATAGATTAGGTTTTAGTGGTGAATCCCAAGGTAGGGAAGATATATGTAAGTATATTGGAGGACCACAAAAATCACTAAAATCCATTTTCCACAAAAATCACTAAAATCGTTGCCTATAGTTATTGGCAAGCGTCTTAGGGAAACAACCCTAGCAACGGCAGAAATTCGTTGCCTATTGTTTTAGGCAAGGAATTTCTAGTTTTAGATAATGACTTTCAATCATTGCCAAAACCCTGTTTTCTTGTAGTGTGCCTCATTTTATTTCAATCCCTAAATTATCTTCTCGGATTGCATCTCTCTCTCTCTCTCTCTCTCTCTCTCTCTCTCTCTCTCTCTCTCT
>QANW01013101.1:26448-59439 GCA_003254865.1 Dryas drummondii | reverse complement strand
ATCACTTTTTGCACCTACACACTCCAGCCGAAAATTCTCTCTTCTCCTAGTTTTATTTTTCTGTTTTAGGTTTTTAGTTTCAGCTTTTATTTTTGTGAGGATTAGAAGAGAGGCGTGGAAGCAAGGAAGGAGAACCCTTTGCCGCAAGCCCTAGCTCACCCCAGCCGTGAGCCAATTGCTTGTGGAGGTTGCCTTCTCTCTTGCCTTGCCGCAGCCCTCTCCCTTGGTTTCTTTAATTTTTCTTCTAGTTTTCTGATTCCATGTTAGTTTATGCTTCTGAATTAGTTATCTTGTGACTCTGAATTTATTTAATTAAGTTTCTAAATTTCATTAGTTATAGCTTTGGTTCTAATTTTATTTAGTTGTTTATGTTTATGCAATTTAATTTATGCAATCTAGTTTAGTTGTTTAGTTGTCCCTTTAATTTTGTATTTATGATTTCAATTAGTATAAGCCTTTAAATTTATTAACTTTGCGTTTCTGATTTTCTTTTACAAGCATGAATTGGGATTTTGTTTATTTGTTGCTGTGTTGTCTTTATTTATTTGATTTAATTATGTAGTTTAGTTATTCTATCTTGCATGTTAGTCGTAGGTTGATTAATAGATTTGCTTGTTCTAACAAATCGTTTATCCGTCTCTTGGTCTGTTAGTTTGATGTTTGCGCGTATATAAATTTCCACTATCTATTAAAACCCCCGTCACTAGTTGTTTGCATCCTTTGACTGGCCACCTTAGGGTAATTGCATCTAGTTTATCCGTTAGGTTTAGCTGTGAAATAGTCAAAGACACTAAACCACAAGTAACAAGGGAATAAGGGATTATTCTTGGTAGTGGGGTTGGGCGACCTCTATAAGGAAATAGTCAAAGCTTATATGTTGTGTATGTTTGACGTTCTCATAAAACTTAATGACTCTTGCATGGGTAACAGCTGCCTTAGCTTGAACTAGGGAACATGTAGCTTAACTGGCTAAGGGAGGCCCAAGAAGCTCTTAGTTTATGCATTAGGAGAACAATGGCGAAAAAGTAACTAGCCAAACATTTTTAGTTGTCAAACTTTAATATGTTGTGTTCAAATTAACTGTTATCAGCCTTGGATGGTTATTGCATGCTTATCTGATTTGAAACTGAAAATTTAACATTGCAAGATAGAATAAAGTGTGTGTGCGTGTGGTGATGTGTGCGTGTGTTCCATCTTTTCAAAACCCCCCTTTTAGTTATTCTAATGATTAATTGCATTGATTTGTTGTATATTAACCATTCCTTGTGGGATCGACCTCGTGCTTGTACGCTTTGCTACTGATGCGATTCGTGCACTTGCGAGTAAACTTGGAATGAGATAATTGTTTATTTTATTCTAAGAAAACACATCAACAAGTTTTTGGCGCCGTTGCCGGGGAATGGTGTCTAATATCAATGAATTGGTATAATTAGTCATTAGAATTAGGTTATATTAGTTAGATTTCAGTTTTTGCTAATTTTTAGTTTTTAATAAATGCCATGCCTTTATATGCATTCTTTCTACTGATTGTGTGTTTTTCTCTTGATTAGGTGTGTTTTATGAACCCTGAACTTGTTGCTAGGTTGGAGAGGCTCAAGAACGAAGCTTTAGATACATCACAAGTCAGCCCGCAACCTAGTGCATCATATTCAAGTAGTGAAGAGACTGAGAGTGTCGACATGGCTGAAGCAAATGAGATTGTGCCGCAGCCCCTGAGCCATTTTTCAGCACCTTCGCTGCCCACTCAACCATCATGCATTCGGTATGCAGCCATAGCCACTGACTTCGAAATCAAGAGTGGTCAGATACACTTGTTGCCGAGCTACCATGGGCTGAATGGGGAGGATCCGATCCACTTTTTGAAGGAGTTTTCCGGGGTTTGTGAAGCCGCACAATTGAGGGGTCTGAACGCTGATCAGTACCGTTTGAGGATGTTCCCTTTTGCGCTTAAGGACAAGGCAAAGAGGTGGTTGTATTCGCTGCCCAGTGGTTCCATTTCGACATGGGATGATCTTTCGAGCAAGTTTTTGAACAAGTTCTATTCCATTTCCAAGACAAATTCGATTCGGAAGGAGATCCTTGGATTTGTGCAGAAAGCGGACGAGCCATTCCATGAGACTTGGGACCGATTTAATGAGTTACTTACTAGCTGCCCGCACCATAACCTATCTCCTTGGTATGTGGTTTGTTGTTTTTATCAGGGATTATTGGAGAGAGACCAAGCCAAGGTGGATTCGGCATGTGGTGGTGCATTCATGTCAAAAACGGAGGATGAGGCTAAAAATGTGTTTGAGTCGCTTTCTTTGAGTTCTCAACAATGGGATTCCAATCGTGCAAGAGGAGGACCAAAGAGAGGGTTGTATGAGGTAGCTGATGGAGGGTCAGATTTTGGAAATCAAGACTATGGTGCAGAAGTTATCTTTGGCTCAAGAGAAGATGATGAGTGTGCATGGACAAGGAGGTGACGTGGAACAAGTGAATCAGGTTGGGAGCTATCCTAGGGTGCCGTATGACCCATATTCCAACACTTACAACCCTGGATGGAAGAACAACCCGAATTTCAGATGGAGCAACAACAATGGACAGAAAAAGCTAGTGGGAGCACCAACAAGCCGTATGTGCACCCTAATGCCGAGAGGTATAGTTTGGAGGACAAGATTGCTCAGATTGCTCAAAGCACCACTTCCCTAGCTCAAAGCACCAATGCCTTCATGAACCGTACCGAGCAGCAGATGCAAGCCAATTCGAAGGCCATTGCACACTTGGAGAGTCAAATGGGTCAGATTGCCACTACTTTGGGTCAGAGAGAGAAGGGGAAGTTGCCTAGTCAGCCCATCGTCAACCCGAAGAATGAGGAGCATGTAAATGCTATTTTGAGGACTACTGCAAGAAAGTGAGTGAGAGTGGTCAAAACTAAGGAAGTGATTGAGATCAGTGATAGTGAGGAAGAGGAGGATCCGGAAATGATTGAGGAGAAAGCTGATACACGTGTGATTCCCCTCATTCCGGACATTGACATCACCAAATTTCCAGCAACCATGAGGGAATTGAAGTCTATTGAGAAGAAGGTTGAGGAGCAAGGGCATAGTCACAACGTTCCTAGGGAGATTTGTGGTTATCTCTTTGCATCTTTTCCAAGCAAGAAGAAGGATCCGGGCTCGTTGGTCATACCATGCAGCATAGGGGAGCATAAGATCACCAATGCCTTAGTTGACAATGGGTCAGCTATCAATGTTATGCCGCTGGGTGTGTTCGAGAGGCTTGGATTCAAGGAGGCTGATTTGCAACCATTTGATGTGGACATTCGCTTCGCCAACTCTTCAGCCCAAAAAGCTTGTGGTATGCTTGTGGATGTTTTGGTTAAATGTCGTAAATTACTAATCCCCTCTGATTTCATAGTGCTAGATGTGCCAACAATTCCGGGCGACGTCTCTATTATTCTTGGGAGACCATTTTTGTGCACCTCTAACATGGAGTACAAAGCATTGGAGAGCGCCATGACGATTCGGTACTACACCAAGCGAGAGCTGTATGTGCTCACTTCCGAGATGCCAGAAAACGAGGAGGTCACTTTTTATGGAGAGGAGAAGTCCGAGATGGAGAGCTTCTTCAGTTCGTTCCTAGGGAATGCCGAGAGTAGTAATGGCAAAAGGAAGAGGAAAGGACGCAAGTAAAGGAGATGGCAATGTCAGGCTGAAGACACAAAAACAAGCGCTGATTGGGAGGCAACCCAAGTTGTTAGTTTCGAATAATGGAGGAGGAGTCATTGAGGACCAAGGAGGCCGCGCCTACCCTTGGAGTGTCCACGCTTGCGTACGCAAGTAAACAGTTTCTTTATTTCGCTTCATAAGACAATTTTTCATTTTGGTGTGTTTTTGTGGTTTTGGATGTTTGCAATTTCCCGTTTCGCTTAATTTGATCATTTATGCATTTATTTCATATACATTGAGGGCAATGTATCATTTAAGTGTGGGGGGAAGGGCAATTGTCATTTGTTAGTGTTTTTAGGTTAGAACAAGTGTTTAGGGTGTTTTAAGTGTTTTTGAGTGTTTTTAGAAAAAGAAGAAAAAAAGAAAAAATAAAAAATAAAAAAATAAATTTTTCATTTTTAGTGTTTTTAAGTGTTTTTAGGTTAGGAAAAAAACTTTTTCTTGTGTTTTTAAACTTAGGGTGTCAAAACCCACATCAAAATGCACGTTTTCATTAGATCTCATTCACCTTAGTGATGGATGTGATTCTTTTGAAGTGTGCGACATTGTTTTAAAAACAAAAAGTTTTTGAGTCATTTTGGTTGTTTCAGGTCGTTTTGAGTCCCCAACTAATTGATTTGAGTGTGCATGATTGTTATGAGCATGTTTTAGTATTGTGTGTATATTTGGTGTTCTTTTCATTCTAATAGTGTTCCATAACATATCTTGCAATTCTATGTCATTTGGCCTTGTTGATATGAATTTAGGTTGTGATTAGCATTACTAATGATTATATGCATAATAGAGTAGACTTGCATGACCTAAGTGAGCTTTTGAGCCCTGTTCTTCAATTCTTGAGTGTTGCGCGCCACTCTGATTCTATCATTGTCATATAAGTCGTTGTTTTGATCTCATTATCTTTCATTTGGTCATTTGCTTGGAATATGCATAATCTTGAATCAATGAGCTAGAACTCTTTTCTTGTGTACACAAAGCATGTCGTATTTGCATAACTCTTGAGAAATGAATTTAGGCCCTGTTTGTGTACCCCATAGCCTGAAAAGCCTACCCATTACATGTTTTATCCTTAGTTACCCATTTTGAGCCTTTTAAGCCATTTTCTTTGTTACCCCATACCAAACCCTAAGTTTGGGGGTGCTACACCCCTTTTACCCGTTTTACCCTATTTATGGTGTTGCAATGTGATGTATGTTGATTGAGGTGAAAAAGAAGTGAAAATGCATAGCTTATACAAAAATGTGTTAGAAAAGTATGTATTCCGTGCCCAAAAGAAAAAGAANGTGTTACATGTTGATTGAGGTGAAAAAGAAGTGAAAATGCATAGCTTATACAAAAATGTGTTAGAAAAGTATGTATTCCGTGCCCAAAGAAAAGAAAAAGAAAAGAAATCAAAGAAAAGAGATGGGACGATTTCAAAAGAAAAAGTGAGCAAAAAGAGTTCAAGTTGAGCTATGAAGTGCAAAGAAGTAAAGTGTACCTCAGAATGTTCTATTAATGCTTGCAATTCCATGAATGCAGCCCTTTGTGTTTCCGTTTCATTTCAATACCCTATCCTAACCTAAGCCTTCATTATAACCCTATTAAAGTCCTAGCTGATCTCAAGAGGTGTGTATTATACTTATGTGGAGTCTATTTAAGAAGGGAGCCTATGGTTATTGATTCTATTTCAAGCATTTGTATTCCTTTCATGAGATCAGTATTCCTTCTAAATTGTGCCTTTATTTCATGTACATATGTGAGCTAATTGTTTTAGTTACATATTTACTCTCACATATAATTTTGAGTGCACATATCAACCCAATTCTTGAGTGTTTATCATTGAGAGTATGCCATAGTGAGGATTGGAGTTGAATCTTTTATGTATGTATTGATTTAGTTTTGTTTGTCTAATACTTAGATTTGTGTCAAGGATGACCTATATGACAATAGAGGAGCGAGATATGTTATTTGAAATGTTATTAGAATTTGGAGAATACAATTTATATGTCTTGCTTCACTATGTGATTAATGGTTGTGCTCATGAATTCAGTTGTTGGGATGTTAGAGTCAGTCTTTAGTCTTTTCTTTCCTTTATTTGCTCGAGAACTAGCAAAATCTAAGTTTGGGGGTGTGATGAGTGTGCATTTTGCATCACTTTAGGATACTAATTCCTCAACCTAGAGTGTTAGAACTCGACATTTTGTGTTTCTTGTCTTGTTTTTGTATTTTCAGGTCAAATGAACCAGAAATGAGAAAAAGAAGCAAATGGAGCCATTTTGGGACATTTCTTGGTCAAACCAGGAAAACGAGTGAAATCCTGGTTAAACCAGGAAAAGTGCAGAAATCCTAGTCAAATGAGGATTCCTAGTCACACTAGGAAACATCAAGCCCAGAACCATCATTGCGGAGCCAGAAATGTGAAATCCTGATTCGAACAGGAAATCCGGGTTGAACTAGGAACCCTAACCCAACTAGGGAAAGGAGTCCTAGTGACACTAGGAGACCCCAGGGGCAATATGGTCATTACGAGAAGTTGAAATGGATAAGGAATCTCTCATTTTCAAGGAATCCTACTTGCACTAGGAAATGTTGTTCAAGGTTCCAGAAGCTTCCAGAAAGTAGTGGACATCCATGGAAATGAATGGAGGGAAGAAATGAATTTGAATTCAAACGGAAATGAGGGGCAAAATGGGAAGTCAAAAGTGGAGGGCCCATGGGCCCTAGGGATGCCGAACCAAGGTGGGCCATGCATGCACATGCATGGGCCCAAACCCTAGCAGCCCAAAGGCCATACGCAAGGAGGAAGATGGCAGCCCATGCATGCGCATGCATGCCATGCAAACCCTAGCAAGGAAGGGGGCCCAGGCGAGGGCCTAAGGTGACAAGCCCAAGGTGGAAGCCCATGGAGTGAAACCCTAGCCCATCTTGTGCAAGCCACTGAAGCCCAACATGGAAGCCCAACATGCAAGCCCAAAGCCCAAGACTACCAGCCCATGCGCAAGGGAGGGACCCTAGCTAAGCTAGGCGTGAGCCACTTAAGCCCAAAGGGAGCAGCCCAACAAGCAAGGCCTTGATGCAGCTAGCCCTAGCTGAAGCCGCAAGCAACTAGGAGAGGGAAACCCTAGCAGCCGCAAGTTTGCTTCTCCTTGCCTCTCAAGGAATGCTCCTCTATATAAATCCCTTTCATTCAGAACCCTAGGATCACTTTTTTTTTGCACCTACACACTCCAGCCGAAAATTCTCTCTTCTCCTAGTTTTATTTTTCTGTTTTAGATTTTTTAGTTTCAGCTTTCATTTTTGTGAGGATTAGAAGAGAGGCGTTGAAGCAAGGAAGGAGGACCCTTTGCCGCAAGCCCTAGCTCACCCCAGCCGTGAGCCAATTGCTTGTGGAGGTTGCCTTCTCTCTTGCCTTGCCGCAGCCCTCTCCCTTGGTTTCTTTAATTTTTCTTCTAGTTTTCTGATTCCATGTTAGTTTATGCTTCTGTATCTTGTGACTCTGAATTTATTTAATTAAGTTTCTAAATTTCATTAGTTATAGCTTTGGTTCTGATTTTATTTAGTTGTTTATGTTTATGCAATTTAATTTATGCAATCTAGTTTAGTTGTTTAGTTGTCCCTTTAATTTTGTATTTCTGATTTCAATTAGTATAAGCCAATAAATTCATTAACTTTGCGTTTCTGATTTCCTTTTACAAGCATGAATTGGGATTTTGTTTATTTGTTGCTGTGTTGTCTTTATTTATTTGATTTAATTATGTAGTTTAGTTATTCTATCTTGCATGTTAGTCGTAGGTTGATTAATGGATTTGCATGTTCTAACAAATCGTTTATCCGTCTCTTGGTCTGTTAGTTTGATGTTTGCGCGTATTAAATTTCCACTATCTATTAAAACCCCCGTCACTAGTTGTTTGCATCCTTTGACTGGCCACCTTAGGGTAATTGCATCTAGTTTATCCGTTAGGTTTAGCTGTGAAATAGTCAAAGACACTAAACCACAAGTAACAAGGGAATAAGGGATTATTCTTGGTAGTGGGGTTGGGCGACCTCTATAAGGAAATAGTCAAAGCTTATATGTTGTGCATGTTTGACGTTCTCATAAAACTTAATGACTCCTGCATGGGTAACAGCTGCCTTAGCTTGAACTAGGGAACATGTAGGTTAACTGGCTAAGGAAGGCCCAAGAAGCTCTTAGTTTATGCATTAGGAGAACAATGGCGAGAAAGTAACTAGCCAAACCTTTTTAGCTGTCAAACTTTAATATGTTGTGTTCAAATTAACTGTCATTAGCCTTGGATGGTTATTGCATGCTTATCTGATTTGAAACTGAAAACTTAACATTGCAAGATAGAATAAAGTGTGTGTGCGTGTGGTGATGTGTGCGTGTGTTCCATCTTTTCAAAACCCCCCTTTTAGTTATTCTAATGATTAATTGCATTCATTTGTTGTATATTAACCATTCCTTGTGGGATCGACCTCGTGCTTGTACGCTTTGCTACTGATGCGATTCGTACACATGCGAGTAAACTTGGAATGAGATAATTGTTTATTTTATTCTAAGAAAACACATCAACATTGAATGTTTTCTTAGAACAAAATAAACATCTATTTCATTCCAAGTATACTCACAATTGCACGAATCGCATTAGTAGCAAAGTGTACAAGCACGAGGTCGATCACACAGGGAATGGCTAATACACAACAAATCAATTCAATTAATCAATAGAATAACTAAATGGGGGGTTTTTGGAAAGATGGAAACACACGCACACATCACCACACGCACACACTCTTTATTCTATCTTGCGATGTTAAGTTTTCAGTTTCAAATCAGATAAGCATGCAATAACCATCCAAGGCTAATGACAGTTAATTTGAACACAACATATTAAAGTTTGACTGCTAAAAAGGTTTGGCTAGTTAGTTTCTCGCAACTGTTCTCCTAAAGCATAAACTAAGAGCTTCTTGGGCCTTCCTTAGCCAGTTAACCTATATGTTCCCTAATTCAAGCTAAGGCAGCTGTTACCCATGCAGGAGTCATTAACTTTTATGAGAACGTCAAACATGCACAACATATAAGCTTTGACTATTTCCATATAGAGGTCGCCCAACCCTACTACCAAGAATAATCCCTTATTCCCTTGTTACTTGTGGTTTAGTGTCTTTGACTATTTCACAACTAAACCTAACAAATAAACTAGATGCAATTACCCTAAGTTGGCCAATCAAAGGATGCAAACAACTAGTGACGGGTTCTAATATATAGTGGAAATTTAATACATGCAAACATCAAACTAACAGAACAAGAGACGGATAAACGATTTGTTGAATCATGCAAATCCATTAATCAACCTACAACTAACATGCAAGATAGAATAAATAACTCTACATAATTAAAATGGAAAAGAAAACTAGAATAATATAAATAAATTCCCAATCCATGTTGGAAAGCAAATTAATTAAACAAAACAATTAAAAACTAGAATTCCAAAAGAAAAACAAAGAAAACATCACTAAGGTGGCAGCGGCGGGGCACAAGGTAGCAGCAGCAGCGGCAGCACAAGGTGGCAGCAGCGGCGGCGGTACAAGGTGGCAGCGGCTTGACTCCTTCCTCCTCCTTCGGTTCAGCAGAAAAATAAAGAAAGAGAGATGATGGTGGCTGCGACAAGGGAAGAGAAAGAATGGGGGCTGCTAGGGTTCCTAGGCTGCGTGAGAAAAGAAAGAGAGAGAAAGGAGGCTAGGGTATTGGCGGCTAGAAAGAGGGAGAGACTAAGCTAGGGTTTCTGAAATTCTAGAGATGACCTCTATTTGAGTTATAAAGATGTATTTATAGAGGAGAGTGGGGCTGAGGTTTCTCTTTCTCTACAATGTGGGATAAGTGCATTCCTTGCACACCAAGACTTATAATTTTCGGCCAAGCATGGGCCTTGGGCTGATTTGGGCTCTTTTTGGGCGTAACTCCCTTTTCAGCTCGCGGAACTGTTGCGCTGCCTCCACTAAAATGACCATATCTTGAGCTACAAAACTCGGAATCAAAATCCGTAGAATTCTCTGCGAAGCTAACATCCATATCTTTCCAACCATATATGGCATGCTACCTGATTCGTTCTGGAGAAGTACAGAATTGCTGTCGAAATTGGTGCTCTATTTTCCAGGATTTTGACTTTTTTTTCAGCTAGGATTCCTTGGGCTTTCTCTTTGTAGGCGTGATGGGCTAGGGTTTCAATTAAAAGAACATGGGCTGGCTGCAACAAGCAAGTGGCGTGATGGGGTTTAGGGATGTATGACTTGCGCATGGCTGTATGACTTGGGGTCTAGAGTTGGCGCATGGTTTGCATGGCATGTGCATGCATGCATGGGCTGCCATCTTGTAATCGACTTTCACATAGGCCCATGGCGCAATTGACTTCATGACATGACATAGTTGACCCTTGACCATTGACTTTGACTTCCAATTTTGCCCCTTTCTTCTCTTTGGATTCGAATTCATCTCTTCCCTCCATTTGATTCCATGGATGTCCACCACCTTCTATAAGCTTCTGGAACCTTGATTTGATTGAGTTGATTTTGACCAACTTTTCCTAGTCCCACTAGGATTCCTTGTGATGTAAGATTCCTTGTTCATTTCAACTTCTTATAATGACCATATTGCCCCTAGTGATTCCTAGTGTCATTAGGACTCCTTTTCCTAGTAGGGTTAGGTTTCCTAGTTCAACCAGGAATTCCTGTTCCAATTAGGACTTCTCATTTCTGGTTTGACAATGATGGTTCTGGGCTTGATGTTTCCTCTTGTGACTAGGAATCCTCATTTGACTATGATTTCTGCTTGTTTCCTAGTTTGACCAGGAAATGTCTCGAAACGGCTCTTTTAGCTCCTATTTCCTATTTATGCTCCATTCGACCTAAAAACACAAAAACAAGACAACAGACACAAAAGTATCGAGTTCTAACACTGTAGGTTAGGGAGTTAATATAATAAAATAACGTAAAATGAACACTCATCACTACCCGCTTGAAAGATGGCACCTTACTTGAGAAATCTGAGTTCAAACCTTTTCATAGGTTTTTGTGGGATTTTGTGCGACATAACATTCTTTCCACCTCCCACAACTCGCATCCTTTTAAGGAGCAAATCCAGGTCATGATGTCCATACTAAATCAAGAACCCGTCCCTTTAGGTTTTCTCATTTATGAACACATTCAGACTAAGACCATTGGTTGGGGTTGCGAACACAATGGTGCACTCATTGTTCTTCTCCTCATCCACCTTCTATGTGCCCGCAGTGGTATCCCATCTGTGCAAGGTTTGGATACATTTGAACAGCCCATGGATGATTATACCAAAACTATAATGAAAGTAAGTGAGACCTTTGCCCAAAAAAAGAGGGGAGATCAGACTCTTTCCCTGGAGAAAGAAAATGCAGCTTTTCTAGCTAAGGTTCAAGTCAATCAATCATCATTCAAGGTCTCTTGGCACAATTGGCAGCGCACACTGCTCATTTTGCTGTTACTACCATTATTCCCCATTCTGATGGGTTGCAGATTGAGGATGGCGATCTCAATCCCACTGATGAAGTCACAGATCATGCAGAGGAGGAACCCGAGATGGACCCTGATGTTGCTCCAACTGTTGCAGCAACTGCAAGTGGTGTTCAGTCTGTTGATGATTTTAAACTAGCCATGCAAACCCGATTTCGCAATGCTGCCGCTGCTGCAGATTATCGTTTTTAAGGGGAGTTATGTTGAGTGTCCAATTTGCATCATTTTATGCTACTAATTCCCAAACCTAGAGTGCAAGAACTCGATATTTTAGGTCTTGTTAGTTTGTTTTAGTGTTTTGTAGGTTAAATGAAGGAATGATGGAGAAAGAAGCTAAATGAGGCTATTTTGAGCTAAAAATGGAAAAAATGAGAAAAAGAATCTTGAGCGAATTTTCTAGAAGGATTTAGAAGGAATCTTTGAAGAATCTCAGACAGAATCTTTTGGGGAATCTTTTTGATCAAGATTGACTTTTGGTTAAAGTCAAAGGTCAAAGGTCAAAGTCAATGGTCAACCATGCCACATCATCTCATGACATGAACCACACATGCAGCCCATGCACTAAGGGCCATGCGCATAACCCTAGCCCAAAGGACCAAGGCCATGCGCATAATGTTAGCCCAAGCTTATGCCGCACCCACTCAGTTGATCCAAGGCCCAAAGAAAGAATCCTTCATGCTCAAGGAAAATCTCACAAGATTCAGTCAAAGATCACAAGGAATCCTAGTTGAAGAAGAAGTCAAAACCCTGGAAAATTGAACATGAATTTCGTCAGGGATTCTGTACCTCTACAGATCGAATCAGATGTCATGCCATATATGGTTGGAAAGCCACAGATGTTAGCTTCGCAATGAATTTTACGGATCTCGATTCCGAGTTGTGTAGCTCAAGATATGATCGTTTTAGTGAGTGTAGCGCAGTAGTTCCGCGAGCAGAAACGGAAGTGACGCCCAAAAGAGTCCAAATTCAGCCCAAAGCCCAACTCTTTGCTGAAAACCTTAGCCTTGTGGGACAAGGAAAGCTTCACCTCCTCACTCCTATATAAGGACTCCATTCTTCCATAATTAAAAGGAGAAAAACACAATTCAATTTTAGATTTTCAATACTTTTTAGATTTCTAGAGAGAGAGTAGTCGACATTGAGAGAGAGAGAAGAAGAGAGCCACTTTTCTGCAAGCCCTAGCTAACCCTAGCCGTGAGGAATAGCTTGTGTAGTCTCTCTCTTTCTCCTTCTTGTGCCGCAGCCCTCTCTATGTTTTTTCTTAATTTTCTGTTATTTCAATTGTTTAATTAGTCTAGTTATTTGTTCAACAATGAATTGAGAATTTATATAAGTTATGTTTCTTTTGTTTCTCAATTTATTTATGAGTTAGTTTGATTGTTCTTGCATGTTAAGATTATGATGATATCTATATTATTTGATTCAATGTTGATTTATGGTTAATGAAATAAAGCCATGTGATTTTATGTGAAATTTGCATGTGATTAATTCCTATTGTCTTGTTAAATGGATTCTAGTTGTTTTCATTCTTTGGCTGGCCACCTTAGGTATGTTTGCATCTAGTAAATGTTATGAAATTGAGAGGTGATAATCAAGCTAATCAATTCAGTAGGTAACAAGAAGATAACCTAAGAACTTATTTTTGATAAATAGGTTTCATAGATGTCATCTAGATCGATAATCAAGATTCTATCATGCTCTATGTGTTTGCTGTTTTCATAAGTTCTTAATGACTTTTGCATGGTTAACAGCTTAGGTAGACGATAATCAAGCTTCCTAGGAACATGTGAGTTAACTAGGTTAAGTAGCGATAATCAAGCTCTTAATTTATGAATAAGGAAAACAAAGTTTGAGAGTGTCCGATAATCAAGGCCTTTCGGCTAGCAAACTTAATTATGTGTGTTTACATTGAATTGCATGTCACCATAATAGTTGTTATCTTTTAATATGTGATGGATTCAGATATCTTAGCATTGCAAGACAATTGGGTGTGTGCGTGTGTTTGGTGGTGTGTGTGTGTTTCACAACTTACAACCCCCCATATCGTGTGTGTGTGTGTTAGGGGATAGATCAAATTGATTTGATGTGTATTTAACCTTTCCTCGTGGGATCGACCTCGTATTTACATGCTTTGTTATTCATGCGATTCATGCACTTACGAGTATACTTAGAATTGAGTTATTTAATTTGTTCTAAGAAAACAACAAGTTTTTGGCGCCGTTGCCGGGGAATGGTGCTAAATATCATTGAATTAGTTTGATTTGTCATTGTAATTAAGCTAGAATAAGATTTCCTTTATGTTAGTTTTTTTTTTTAGGTTTTAATAAATGCCAATTTCTTCACAAGTGTCTTTTCTACTGATTTGTGGGTGTCCTTGTGTCGGTACTTGTTTGTGAGTTCTAACCTTGAAATTAGATACGAATTTTATTTTTAGCCAACGCTAAGGCTATTGCGAGTTTGGAGGTGCAATTGGGACAAATTGCTAATGCTCTGGGGCAAAGAGAGCAAGGCAAGTTACCTAGCCAACCAGTAGTCAATCCTAAAGGAGCCGAATATGTCAATGCAATAACTTGGACTACAAGGAAGGTGAAGTGGGGAAGGAGAATCCAAGTCATTGAAACTAGAGAAGTAATTGAGATTTCTGATGATGATGATGAGGAGGAGGACCCGAGCATGGTTGAGGAATACTCAAGTGAGTCCGAGCCACCCCCTCTGCCTAAATATGTCAATAAGTTTCCATCAACCTTGCAAGAGTTGCAAATAATTGAGAAAGGAGTAAGAGATGAGGGAGTGCAAGTTTCAGATGAGAATAAGCATTATTTGTTCACTCACCTCCCGAGGAAGAAGAAGGATCCTGGGCCGTTCATCATATCTTGCAATATAGGGGAGTTCGAGATCAAGAAAGCTTTGATGGATGATGGGTCTGCAATCAATGTCATGCCCTTGAGTGTGTTCCGTGAGCTTGGATTTAGAGAGGCTGATTTGCAAGACTTTAACGTTGAAATTGGTTTTGGGAACTCAATTACTGCTATGCCTGTGGGTTTGCTTGTGGATGTGTTGGTTAAATGCAAAGGATTTCTTACTCTTACTGATTTTGTGGTGCTAGATGTGCCAAGAATCCCAAGTGACACTTCACTTATACTTGGAAGGCCGTTTCTATGCACTAATGGGATGGAGTTTAGATCAAAGACTATGATGATGTGTTTTACTCACTTGGGTCGAGTTGAATCGTTTCAAGTCACTGAAAATCTCCCACAAAACGCTGACCTTGTTGAGTATGATGAAGACAAAGAGGAGTTAATGAAATTTTTCAAGTATCTTGAGGTTGAGAACGCCAAGGGTAGTACAAATGGAGGAAAGAGGAAGAGAGGACACAAGTAGTAGAATTGGCAAAGTCTGGCTGAAGACGTAAAATCAAGCGCTGATTGGGAGGCAACCTGTTGAATGTTTTCTTAGAACAAAATAAACAAATATCTCATTCTAAGTTTACTCGCAAGTGCACGAATCGCATCAGTAGCAAAGCGTACAAGCACGAGGTCGATCCCATAGGGAATGGTTAATATACAATAAATCAATGCAATTAATCACTAGAATAACTAAATGGGGGGTTTTGGAAGATGGAACACACGCACACATCACCACACGCACACACACTTTATTCTATCTTGCAATGTCAAGTTTCCAGTTTCAAATCAGATAAGCATGCAATAACCATCCAAGGCTAATGACAGTTAATTTGAACATAACATATTAAAGTTTGACAGCTAAAAAGGTTTGACAAGTTACTTTCTCGCCATTGTTCTCCTAATGCATAAACTAAGATCTTCTTGGGCCTTCCTTAGCCAGTTAACTGTTGAATGTTTTCTTAGAACAAAATAAATACATATCTCATTATAAGTATACTCGCAATTGCACGAATCGCATCAGTAGCAAAGCATGCAAGTACGAGGTCGATCCCACAGGGAATGGTTAATAAACAACAAATCAATTCAATTAATCAATAGAATAACTAAATGGGGGGTTTTAGAAAGATGATACTCACACACACATCACCACACGCAGACACCCTTTATTCTATTTTGCAATGTTAAGTTTTCAGTTTCAAATCAGATAAGCATGCAATAACAATCCAAGGCTAATGACAGTTAATTTGAACACAACATATTAAAGTTTGACTGCTAAAAAGGTTTGGCTAGTTACTTTCTCGCAATTGTTCTCCTAATGCATAAACTAAGAGCTTCTTGGGCCTTCCTTAGCCAGTTAACCTACATGTTCCCTAGTTCAAGCTAAGGCAGCTGTTACCCATGCAGGAGTCATTAAGTTTTATGAGAACGTCAAACATGCACAACATATAAGCTTTGACTATTTCCTTATAGAGGTCGCCCAACCCCACTACCAAGAATAATCCCTTATTCCCTTGTTACTTGTGGTTTAGTGTCTTTGACTATTTCACAGCTAAACCTAACAAATAAACTAGATGCAATTACCCTAAGGTGGCCAGTCAAAGGATGCAAACAACTAGTGACGGGTTCTAATAGATAGTGGAAATTTAATACATGCAAACATCAAACTAACAGACCACGAGACGGATAAACGATTTGTTAAAGCATGCAAATCCATTAATCAACCTACAACTAACATGCAAGATAGAATAAATAAATCTACATAATTAAAATGGAAAAGAAAGTCAGAATAACATAAATAAATTCCCAATCCATGTTGGAAAGCAAACTAATTAAACAAAACAATTAAAAACTAGAATTCCAAAAGAAAAACAAAGAAAACATCACTAAGGTGAAAGCGGCGGCGGCACAAGGTGGCAGCAGCGGCGGCGGCACAAGTTGGCAGCGGCTTGACTCCTTCCTCCTCCTTCGGTTCAGCAGAAAAAGAGAGAGAGAGAGAGATGATGGTGGCTGCGGCAAGGGAAGAGAAATAATGGGGGCTGCTAGGGTTCCTAGGCTGTGTGAGAAAAGAAAGAGAGAGAAAGGAGGCTAGGGTATTAGCGGCAACAAGAGAGAGAGAGAGAGAGAACAGCTAGGGTTTCTGAAATTTTAGAGATGACTCCTCTTTTTGAGTTATAAAGATATATTTATATAGGAGAGTGGGGCTGAGGTTTCTCTTTCTCTTCAATGTGGGATAAGTGCATTACTTGCACACCAAGACTTATAATTTTCGGCCAAGCATGGGTCTTGGGCTGATTTGGGCTCTTTTTGGGCGTAACTCTCTTTTCAGCTCGCTGAACTGGTGCGCTACCTCCACTAAAATAACCATATCTTGAGCTAGAAAACTCAGAATCGAAATCCGTAAAATTCCCTGCGAAGCTAACATCCGTATCTCTCCAACCATATATAGCATCCTACCTGATTCGTTCTGGAGAATTACAGAATTGCTGTCGAAATTGGTGCTCTATTTTCCAGGGTTTTGACTTCTTTTTCAGCTAGGATTCCTTGGGCTTTCTCTTTGTAGGCGTGATGGGCTAGGGTTTCAATTAAAAGAACATGGGCTGGCTGCAACAAGTAAGTGGCGTGATGGGCTTTAGGGATGCATGGCTTGCGCATGGCTGTATGACTTGGACTGAATGGGCTGCAAGCATGCAAATAATGTGTTGGGCTGCCACCTCACCATACTTGTGGATTTGGACTTCACCTAGGCCCAAAGCCCAATTGACTTCATGACATGAAATGGTTGACCCTTGACCATTGACTTTGACTTCCAATTTTGCCCCTCTCTTCCTCTTGGATTCGAATTCATTTCTTCCTTTCATTTGTTTCCTGGATGTCCACCACCTTCTAGAAGCTTCTGGAACCTTGACTTGATTGAGTTGACTTTGACCAACTTTTCCTAGTCGCACTAGGGTTCCTTGTAGATGTAAGATTCCTTGTTCATTTCAACTTCTCATAATGACCATATTGCCCCTAGTGATTCCTAGTGTCATTAGGACTCCTTTCCCTAGTAGGGTTAGGTTTCTTAGTTCAACCAGGAATTCCTGTTCCAATCAGGATTTCTCATTTCTGGCTTGACAATGATGGTTCTGGTCTTGATGTTTCCTTGTATGACTAGGAATCCTCATTCGACTAGGATTTCTTCTCTTTTCCTATTTTGACCAGGAAATGTCCCAAAACAGCTCTTTTAGCTCCTATTTCTTATTTATGATTCATTCGACCTAAAAACACAAAAACAAGACAACAGACACAAAAGGATCGAGTTCTAACACTCTAGGTTAGGGAGTTAGTATCCTAAAATAGCGTAAAATGAACACTCATCACACCCCCAAACTTAGACTTTGCTAGTCCTCCAGCAAACAAAATAAAGAAAAAGACTCAAAGACTCAAAAACAAACTAACTAACTTACTTTCCCAACAATTGACATCATGAGTATAACCAACAATAACATAGTAGAGCAAAGCATATATAACATTCATTCTTCAAATTCTAATAATGTTTCAAATAACATACCTTACTCCTCCATTGTGCATATAGGTCATTTTCTTCATAACCCAAGTGTTGGACAAGCAAGAAATAGATCAACATATACAAAATAGATTCAACTCCAATCCTCACTCAGACATACCCTCAACAATAAAGCACTTAAGAATTGGGTTGATTTGTGCACTCAAAAGGATATGTGAGAGGAAATATGTAATCAAAGACAAATAGCTCACATATTAGCATGAAACAAAGTCACATTCGAAAGGGAACAAGATCTCATGGAAAGGAAAATCAAAACACTTGAAATAAAATCAATAACCATAAGCTCCCTTCCCTCCTAGACTCCACATTAAGAACTGCACTTCTCTTAAAATCAATTAGGGCTTCATAGAGGTTATAATGAAGGCTTAGGGTAAGGTATGATATTGAAATAAAAGGGATAAACAAAAGGCTATAAACTATGGAATTGCAAGAACAATAGAACATTCTGAGGCATACCTTGCTTCTTTGCACATCATAGCTTGAACTTGAACACTTTTGTCCACTTCTTCTTTTGAAACCGTCCCAACGATTTCTTTCTTTCATTTTTTCATATTTTTTTTTCAGGGCACGGCATATACAATTAAGCACATTTCATTTTCTTCTCCTTCAAGCTAATCATAATCATTTATTTACAACCTCAATCTTAATTAATGCAAAACCATAGTTAAGGGGAAACGGGTAGAAGGGGTATAGCACCCCCCAAACTTAGGGTTTGGGTATATAGTATGGGTAAACAAATAAAAAGCTATAAGGCTCAAAAGGGTTAGCTAGGGATAAAACACATAAGGGTTGGCTTTTTAGGATATAGGTAAAACAAACATGGCCTAAAATCATCTTCTAAGATTCATGTAGTTATAAACATGCTTTGCCTAAAATAAAAAGGAAGTTCTAGTTCATTGATTCAAAAATATATACATTTCAAGCATTTGATCAAAAACAATGAGATCATACAACGACTTAAATAACGAGAAAAGAATAGAGTCATGTACAACACTCGCAAAATGAAGGACAAGACTCAAAACTTCACATGGGTCATATAAGTCTACTCTAAGATGCATATGAATCACTAAATCATGCAAATCACAACTCAAGTTCATGAAAATAAGGCCCAATCACATAGAATCATAAAATAGGTTATGGAACAATATTAGAAAAAGAAGAATACATATCATATACACAATGCTAAACATGCTTCTCAAAAGTCATAAACAATCAATCAACTTGTTGGGGACTCAAAAACTAACCAAAACACACAAAAGACTCAAATCACTTTAAAAACAATGTTGCAACAAGGTTCTACAGATTCAATTACATCATTAGGGGGGAATGAATTTTAGAAAATTGCATTTTGATGTGGGTTTTGACACCCTAGGTTTAAAAACAAAAGAAACAAAACTTTTTTTTTTTTTTTTAAATGCCCTAGAGGACCGGACCTCTAAAACCAAAACGAAATTTTTATTTTTTTTTTCAAAATTTAAAAACTAAAAACCTAATAAACAAGCTAGGACACCATTGCTTTCCCCCCAAACTTAAATGAAACATTGCCCTCAATGTATACAAATTAAATGCATGAATGCTCAAAATAAGCAATAGGGAAATTGCAATTATTCAAAACCAAATAAACACACAAATGAAATAAGAAATGTCAAATGAAGCAAGAATAGAGGAATTGTTTACTTGCGGATGCAAGTTGGACACTCCAAGTGTAGGCGCGGCCTCCTTGGTTTTTATTGATCTTTTGGATTCTTGAAAAAGCTTGGGTTGCCTCCCAATCAGCGCTTGGTTTACTGTCTTTCAGCCTGACATTGCCATTCCTCTACTTGCATCTTCTCTTCCTCGTTCTCCCATTGTTGCTCTCGGCATCTACAAAAGCAAACACCAAATCAGTAGAGAATATACTCGTAAAGTCATGGCATTTATTTAAACTAAAAAAATTAACCAAAAACAAATCTAACTAATATATCATAATTCTAATGATTAATCAAAATCAATTCATTGATATTAGACACCATTCCCCGGCAACGGCGCCAAAAACTTGTTGAAGTGTTTTCTTAGAACAAAATAAATACATATCTCATTCTAAGTATACTCGCAAGTGCACGAATCGCATCAGTAGCAAAGCATACAAGCACGAGGTCGATCCCACAGGGAATGGTTAATAAACAACAAATCAATTCAATTAATCAATAGAATAACTAAATGGGGGGTTTTAGAAAGATGATACTCACACACACATCACCACAAGCACACACCCTTTATTCTATTTTGCAATGTTAAGTTTTCAGTTTCAAATCAGATAAGCATGCAATAACCATCCAAGGCTAATGACAGTTAATTTGAACACAACATATTAAAGTTTGACTGCTAAAAAGGTTTGGCTAGTTACTTTCTCGCAATTGTTCTCCTAATGCATAAACTAAGAGCTTCTTGGGCCTTCTTTAGCCAGTTAACCTACATGTTCCCTAGTTCAAGCTAAGGCAGCTGTTACCCATGCAGGAGTCATTAAGTTTTATGAGAACGTCAAACATGCACAACATATAAGCTTTGACTATTTCCTTATAGAGGTCGCCCAACCCCACTACCAAGAATAATCCCTTATTCCCTTGTTACTTGTGGTTTAGTGTCTTTGACTATTTCACAGCTAAACCTAACAGATAAACTAGATGCAATTACCCTAAGGTGGCCAGTCAAAGGATGTAAGCAACTAGTGACGGGGGTTCTAATAGATAGTGGAAATTTAATACATGCAAACATCAAACTAACAGTCCAAGAGACGGATAAACGATTTGTTAGAGTATACGAATCCATTAATCGACCTACGACTAACATGCAAGATAGAATAACTAACCTACATACTTAAATTAAATAAATAAAAACAGNGACAAATCCTTGAGAGGCAAGGAAAAGAAATCATGCGGCTGCTAGGGTTTCTTCTCCTTGTTGCTTGCGGCATCAACTAGGGTTAGGTGCAATGGGCTTGCGGCATCAGCTTGTCCTCTTGGGCTTAAGTGGCGCATGCAAGTCAGCTAGGGCCCCCTCCCTTCTGCATGGGCTGCTGGTCTTGGACCTTGATGTGCTTTGGGCTCACATGTGTTGGGCTGAGGTGGCTTACACAAGATGGGCTAGGGTTTCACTCCATGGGCTTCCACCTTGGGCTTGCATCTTGGGCTCCTTGGCTGCTGTTATATGTTTTCCTAGAGCAAATTAAATAACCTTTTTTGAGCTCTAGGTTAACTCGCAAGTGCACGAATCGCTAAGTAGCAAAGCTTACAAATACGAGGTCGATCCCACAGGGAATTGTACTCGTGTACGATTACTAACTCAATTAAATTCAATTAGCTCTAATCTAACTCACACACGCAAATGGGGGTTTTGATTGGTTTTTGAGACTGACTAAACTAAGAAATAAATAACAAACTTTAAAATAACGAACAGAATGAAATTTGAATAGAACAATAATAAAGAAACATTAGGGGTCAGAATCCACCACTAGCATACCATTCACTTTACTATGGATATTAACAATCAAAGTATAAACATGTCAACAAAGTTCGTCTACTAAAAGGTTTGACTAGTTACTTTTAGCAATTACTCCCCTTACTGTGCATAAACTAAGAGCTTCTTGGGCCTTCCTTAGCCAGTTAACTTGCATGTTCCCTAGTTAAAGCTAAGGCAGCTGTTACCCATGTAAGAGTCATTACGATTTGTGAGAGTGACAAACACATAGCGCATAGCTCCAAATTAATGTACCCTATGTCCTCTATGATCTCTTTTCTCATGAATATTATCTTAGGATACCCACTTGTTGCCTACTGAAACTATCATCCTTTCGAGCTTGTTTAGTTTCACAACATAAATCTAGATGCATGTAACCTAAGGTGATCAGTAAAAGATGCGAAACAACTAGAATCAATTTAAACAGAGATCCAAGATTTACCAACATGTAAATAATTAAAATATCAATAATCCATAGTGAAAGTAAATAGCAATGCTAGGGCTTCATCCTAGCCCTAGCCCAATATTCAGCTACACATAATTAAATCCATAAATAAACAATGCATAATTAAAACAATTAAAATAAAAGGAAGGGAATAAGAAATCAAGCCGAGGCAGCAAGGTGAAGACAAGATGGCGGCATGAGATGGTGCTGCTCGGCCTTGGGCTCCACGGCAACGTGGCTGCAGTGCTCGGCAAGGTGGCAGCAAGATGGTGAAGTCGTGGCTGCTGGAAGGTGCTGCTGCTAGGTGGCGCCACTTGGTGGTGGTGGCTGCGGCTCCACTTGATCCTCCTTCTTCCGTTCAGAATAAAATAGAAGAAAACACCAGAGAAAGTGGCTGCTAGGGTGTGCGGGAAGAAAAGAAAAAGAAGGAAAATTAAAGAAAAGGAAGATGGTGGCTGCGGCACAAGAAAAATATGAGAGAGGGTGGCTGCTAGGGTTTGCGGCAAGAGGAAAAGAGAGGGGCTGCTAGGGCTGCGAAAATTAAAAGAAAATAGAAGAGAACTTTAGAACAGACCCCCTTTTCTGATTTTAAAAGGTATATTTATAGGGATCAGTAGGGAAGGAATCCTTGGGAGGCAAGGAAAAGAGAAGGTGCCGCTGCTGCTAGGGTTAGGGAAAGCTTTGGGCTTGCGGAAAGGGCTTTGGCTTTGGGCTTAAGTGCCACACGCCAGCCCCCTAGGGTTTCACTTCATGGCTGCCACCTTTAGGCTTGCGCATGGGCTCGTTGCTGCTAGGGTTTAGGCCCATGCATGTGCATGCATGGCCCATCTTGGGTCGGCATCCCTTAGGCCCATGGGCCCTTGACTTTTGACTTCCCATTTCGCCCCTTATTTCCATGGATGTCCACCACCTTCTAGAAGCTTCTGGAACCTTGACTTTGTAGAGTTGACTTTGACCAACATTTCCTAGTTTGACTAGGATTTCTTGTAAATGAAGGATTCCTTATCCATTTTGACTTCTCGTAATGACAATATTGCCCCTGGGGTCTCTTAGTGTCATTAGGACTCCTTTCCCTAGTTAGGTTAGGTTTCCTAGTTTAACCAGGATTTCCTGTTCCAATCAGGATTTCTCATTTCTGGCTTCGCAATGATGGTTATGGACTTGATGTTTCCTAGTGTGAATAGGAATCCTCATTCGACTAGGATTTCGGCCCCTTTTGTGGTTTGACCAGGATTTCTCTTGTTTTCCTAGTTTGACTAGGAAATGTCTAAAAATGGTCCTTTTGGCTCCTTTTCTCTCCTTTACTCATTTTATCCTATAAAAACAAAAACAAATTAACAACACACAAAATAGTGTGTATCATAAAATAGTGTAAAATGAGCACTCAACAGCTGCCATCTTCCTCCTTGCGCATGGCCTTTGGGCTGCTAGGGTTTGGGCCCATGCATGTGCATGCATGGCGCATCTTGGTTCGGCATCCCTAGGGCCCATGGGCCTTCCACTTTTGACTTCCCATTTTGCCCCTCATTTCCTTTTGAATTCAAATTCATTTCTTCCCTCCATTCATTTTCATGGATGTCCACCACCTTCTAGAAGCTTCTGGAACCTTGACTTTGTAGAGTTGACTTTGACCAACATTTCCTAGTGCAACTAGGATTCCTTGTAAATGAAGGATTCCTTATCCATTTCGACTTCTCGTAATGACCATATTGCCCCTGGGGTCTTCTAGTGTCATTAGGACTCCTTTCCCTAGTTGGGTTAGGTTTCCTAGTTCAACCAGGATTTCCTGTTCGAATCAGGATTTCTCATTTCTGGCTCCGCAATGATGGTTCTGGACTTGATGTTTCATAGTGTGACTAGGAATCCTCATTCGACTACGATTTCCGCACTTTTCCTAGTTTGACCAGGATTTCACTCGTTTTCCTGGTTTGACCAGGAAATGTCCTAAAATGGCTCCATTTGCTTCTTTTTCTCATTTCTGCTTCATTTGACCTGAAAATACAAAAACAAGACAAGAAACACAATATATCGAGTTCTAACACTCTAGGTTAAGGAATTAGTATCATAAAGTGATGCAAAATGCACACTCATCACACCCCTAAACTTAGATTTTGCTAGTCCTCGAGCAAATAAAGGAAAGAAAAGACTTAAGACTGACTCTAACATCCCAACAACTGAATTCATGCGCACAACCATTAATCACATAGGAAAGCAAGACATATAAATTGTATTCTCCAGATTCTAATAACATTTCAAATAACATACCTCGCTCCTCTATTATCATATAGGCCATCCTTGACACAAATCCAAGTGTTAGATAAACAAAACTAAATCAATACATACACAAAAGATTCAACTCCAATCCTCACTATGGCATACTCTCAATGATAAACACTCAAGAATTGGGTTGATATGTGCACTCAAAAGTATATGTGAGAGGAAATATGTAACAAAAGCAATTAGCTCACATATGTACATGAAATAAAGGCACATTTTATAAAGAAATACTGATCTCATGGAAAAGAATCCAAATGCTTGAAATAGAATCAATAACCATAGGCTCCCTTCTTAAATAGACTCCACATAAGTATAATACACACCTCTTAAGATCAGTTAGGACTTTAATAGGGTTATAATGAAGGCTTAGGCTAGGATAGGGTATTGAAATGAGAAGGAAACACAAAAGGCTGAATTCATGGAATTGCAAGCATTAATAGAACATTTTGAGGTACACTTTGCTTCTTTGCACTTCATAGCTTAATTTGAGCTCTTTTTGCTCATTTTTTCTTCTTTTGAGACCGTCCCATTTTTTTTCTTTGATTTCTTTTCTTTTTCTTTTCTTTGGGCACGGCATACATACTTTTCTAACACATTTTTGTATAAGCTATGCATTTTCACTTCTTTTTCACCTCAATCAACAAGTAAACACATTGCAACACCATAACTAGGGTAAAAGGGGTGAAAGGGATGTAACACCCCCAAACTTAGGGTTTGGTATGGGGTAACAAAGAAAATGGCTTAAATGGCTCGAAATGGGTAACTAAGGATAAAACATGTAATGGGTAGGCTTTTCAGGCTATGGCTACACAAACAGGGCCTAAATTAATTTCTCAAGAGTTATGCACATACGACATGCTTTGTGTACACAAGAAAAGAGTTCTACCTCATTGATTCAAGATTATGCATATTCCAAGCAAATGACCAAATGAAAGACAATGAGATCAAAACAACAACTTATATGACAATGATAGAATCAGAGTGGCGCGCAACACTCAAGAATTGAAGAACAGGGCTCAAAAGCTCACTTAGGTGATGAGTGTGCATTTTGCATTACTCTATGATACTAATTCCTTAAACTAGAGTGTTAGAACTCGCTATTTTGTGTTTCTTGTCTTGTTTTTGTATTTTCAGGTCAAATGAAGCAGAAATGAGAAAAAGAAGAAAATGGAGCCATTTTGGGACAATTCCTGGTCAAACCAGGAAAACGAGTGAAATCCTGGTCAAACCAGGAAAAGTGCAGAAATCATAGTCAAATGAGGATTTCTAGTCACACTAGGAAACATCAAGTCCAGAACCATCATTGCGGAGCTAGAAATGTGAAATCCTGATTCGAACAGGAAATCCTAGTTGAACTAGGAAACCTAACCCAACTAGGGAAATGAGTCCTAATGACACTAGGAGATCCCAGGGGCAATATGGTCATTACGAGAAGTCGAAATGGATAAGGAATCTCTCATTTTCAAGGAATCCTAGTTGCACCAGGAAATGTTGGTCAAGGTTCCAGAAGCTTACAGAAGGTGGTGGACATCCATGGAAATGAATGGAGGGAAGAAATGAATTTGAATTCAAATGGAAATGAGGGGCAAAATGGGAAGTCAAAAGTGGAGGGCCCATGGGCCCTAGGGATGCCGAACCAAGATGGGCCATTGATGAGTTTNATGAGTGTTCATTTTACGTTATTTTATAATACTAACTCCCTAACCTAGAGTGTTAGAACTCGATACTTTTGTGTCTTAAGAATTGTTTTTGTGTTTTTAGGTTAAATGAAGCAATGATGGAGAAAGAAGCTAAATGAGGCTATTTTGAGCTAAAAATGGAAGAAATGGGAAAAAGAATCTTAAGGGAATCTGCTAGAAGGATCTGGAATCTGAAAGGAATCTTTAGAGAATCTCAGACAGAATCTTTTGGGAATCTTTTTTTTCAAGGTTGACTTTTGGTCAAAGTCAAAGGTCAAAGGTCAAAGTCAATGGTCACCCGTGCCACATCATCACATGACATGGACCACACATGCAGCCCATACACTATGGGCCATGCGCATAACCCTAGCCCAAAGGATCAAGGCCATGCGCCTAAACCTAGCAGCCCAAGTCCATCACACCATGCAAGGTGGTAGCCCATGCACTAAAACCCTAGGGCCTATGCGCATCCCATTCAGCCTAAGTCATGCAGCCATGCGCAAGCTATAAGGGAGCAAGCCCATCACGCCACCAGCAGCCCATTCCAAGCTTCCTTGCGCCAGCCCACTTGCAAGTCACTTAAGCCCATCACGCTTACAAGGTTGCAGCAGCCCACATGTGTGTTTGTAAACCCTAGCCCAAGTCGACACACAAGGAGTCCTTATCTTGCAAGGAAGTCAAAACCCTGAAATCTGAACATCAAATTTCGACAGCAATTCTGTAATTCTCCAGAACGAACCAGGTAGCATTCCATATATGGTTGGAAAGATACGGATGTTAGCTTCGTAGGGAATTTTACGGATTTTAATTCCGAGTTTTCTAGCTCAAGATATGGCCATTTTAGTTGAGGTAACGCAGCAGTTCCGCGAGCTGAAAATAAGTTACGCCCAAAAAGAGCCCAAATCAGCCCAAAGCCCACTTTTGGCCGAAAATTAGAAGTCTTCAGGAGCAAGAAATTCACTTAAGCCCATGGTCTTTTTAATGAAACCCTAGCCGCACCTTGTCTTCTCCTTGCCTCCTAAGGAATTCTCACCTCACCTCTATAAATATATCCTATTCTCTCATTGTTTAGGGTTCCCATATTTTTATATTTTCAGAATTTAGAGAGAGAGGGGGAGGCCGAATTTCAGAGGGAGAGAGTGAGAGGGTGGCGCAACTTGAGGGAGAATGAGAGACCATGTGCCGCAGCCCTAGCTCACCTTTGCCGTGAGCCTCCTTGCTGCTATGTCTCTCCTCTTCTTCTCTCTTGTGCCGCTGCCACCCTCTTGTGATGTTCTTTGTTTTTCTTTTGATTCTCTTCTTTTTCTTTAGTTAATTAGTTTGTTCTTGCTTTCATTGTGGATTTAATTATTATAATGGAAGTTAGATATTTTATTTTCTTTATTATTATGTTTTGAGTTTTTTTTATTGCTTTGCTAAGTTGGATGATGAAACTTTAATTGTGAGTTATGCAATGGTGACACTTGTGATTTAATTTAATGCATGTAGTAAATCCTTGATCTCTATTTAAATTGACATTATTTGTTTTGCATCTTTGACTGATCACCTTAGGTTGCATGCATCTAGATTTATGTTGTGAAACTAAACAAGCTCGAAAAGATATAGTTTCAGTAGGCAACAAGTGGGTATCCTAAGATAATATTCATGAGAAAAGGGATCATAGATGACATACAGTACATTAATTTGGAGCCATGTGCTATGTGTTTGTCACTCTCACAGATCGTAACGACTCTTGCATGGGTAACAGCTGCCTTAGCTTAGAACTAGGGAACATGCAAGTTAACTGGCTAAGGAAGGCCCAAGAAGTTCTTAGTTTATGCACAGTAAGGGGAGTAATTGCTAAAAGTGACTAGCCAAACCTTTTAGTAGACGAACTTTATTATATTCATTATCTTGAATTGCTTGGTTGTATTTCCATCAATTGGTGTGGATTCTGAATTCTTAGAATTGCAATTGTGTGTGTGTGTGTATGTGGTGTGTGTGAGTTTAACTATCTACAAACCCCCCCGCCGTGTGTGTGTGTTTGGTGATTCTAATTGGTAAGTTGAATTGGTTTGATGTGTATTTACCTATTCCTCGTGGGATCGACCTCGTACTTATACGCTATGCTTGCATGAGCGATTCGTATACTTGTGAGCTACAACTTGGTATTCGTTTCTAAATTCCAAGTAAAACAAGTTGTAAAAAAGGAGCAACAGCAATGCATGCACATGCATGGGCCCAAACCCTAGCAGCCAAGGAGCCATGCGCAAGCCCAAGGTGACAAGCCCAAGGTGGAAGCCCAAGTAGTGAAACCCTAGCCCATCTTGTGCAAGCCACTGAAGCCCAACATGGAAGCCCAACATGCATGCCCAAAGCCCAAGACCAGCAACCCATGTGCAAGGAAGGGACCCTAGCTAGGCTAGGCGTGAATCACTTAAGCCCAAGGAAGAGCAGCCCATGCCGCAAGGCCTGATGCCTTAACCCTAGCTGAAGCCGCAAGCAACAAGGAGAAGGAAACCTAGCAGCCGCAAGTTTTCTCTTCCTTGCCTCTCAAGGAATGCTTCCTCTATATATGCCCCCTTCATTCAGAACCCTAGCATAACTTTTTCACCTCCTACTCCAGCCGAAATTCCCTTTTATTCTCTAGTTTTATTTTTGCTGTTCTAGGTTAGTTTTAGTTTATTTCTTGTAAGGGGAGCCGAATTCAGAGAGAGACTTAGAGAGAGAGGGTGGCGTGACAAGTGAGAGAGAGAAGGACCAGCCTGCTGCCGCAAGCCCTAGCTCACCTTGCCGTGAGTTCCTCCTGCTTGCTAGGTGCCTCCTTCTTCCTCTCTCCTTGCCGCAGCCCTCATGTGTTTGCACCTCTGATTTTTGCTTTGTTTTTCCTTCTAGTTTCTATTTTTATTGTTGAATTATGCTTCTGAATATTTTCAATTAAGTTTCTGAATTTATTTAGCTTGTCTTTTTCATTTCAATTAGTTTATGTTGCTGATTTTAATTCGTGCATGCATTTAATTTTGTTTACTTTACGTTTCTGATTTTCTTTTGCAAGCATGAATTGGGATTTCATTATTATTTATTGTTTCTGTTTTTATTTATTTTATTTAATTATGTAGGTTAGTTATTCTATCTTGCATGTTAGTCGTAGATTGATTAATGGATTTGCATGTTCTAACAAATCGTTTATCAGTCTCTTATTCTGTTAGTTTGATGTTTGCACATATTAAATTTCCACTATCTATTAGTCTATTAGGGTAATTGCATCTAGTTTATCTGTTAGGTTTAGCTGTGAAATAGTCAAAGACACTAAACCACAAGTAACAAGGGAATAAGGGATTATTCTTGGTAGTGGGGTTGGGCGACCTCTATAAGGAAATAGTCAAAGCTTATATGTTGTGCATGTTTAACGTTCTCATAAAACTTAATGACTCCTGCATGGGTAACAGCTGCCTTAGCTTGAACTAGGGAACATGTAGGTTAACTGGCTAAGGAAGGCCCAAGAAGCTCTTAGTTTATGCATTAGGAGAACAATGGCGAGAAAGTAACTAGCCAAACCTTTTTAGCTGGCAAACTTTAATATGTTGTGTTCAAATTAACTGTCATTAGCCTTGGATGGTTATTGCATGCTTATCTGATTTGAAACTGAAAACTTAACATTGCAAGATAGAATAAAGTGTGTGTGCGTGTGGTGATGTGTGCGTGTGTTCCATCTTTCCAAAACCCCCCATTTAGTTATTCTAGTGATTAATTGCATTGATTTGTTGTATATTAACCATTCCCTGTGGGATCGACCTCGTGCTTGTACGCTTTGCTACTGATGCGATTCGTGCACTTGCGAGTAAACTTAGAATGAGATATTTGTTTATTTTATTGTAAGAAAACACTTCAACATTAGGTCATGCAAGTCTACTCTATTATGCATATAATCATTAGAAATGCTAATCACAACCTAAATTCATATCAACAAGGCCAAATGACATAGAATTGCAAGATATGTTATGGAACACTATTGGAATGAAAAGAACACCAAATATACAAACAATACTAAAACATGCTCATAACAATCATGCACACTCAAATCAATTAGTTGGGGACTCAAAACGACCTGAAACAACCAAAATGACTAAAAAACTTTTTGTTTTTAAAACAATGTCGCACACTTCAAAAGAATCACATCCATCACTAAGGTTAATGAGATCTAACGAAAACGTGTATTTTGATGTGGGTTTTGACACCCTAAGTTTAAAAACAAAAGAAAAAGTTTTTTCCTAACCTAGAAACACCTAAAAACACTAAAAACGAAATTTTTTATTTTTTTTTCCAAAAATGCTTAAAAACACTTAAAACACCTAAAACACTTGTTCTAACCTAAAAACACTAACAAATGACAATTGCCCTTCCCCCTACACTTAAATGATACATTGCCCTCAATGTATAAGAAGTAAATGCATGAATGATCAAATTAAGCGAAACGGGAAATTGCAACTATCCAAAATCAAACAAACACACCAAAATGAAAAATTGTCTTATGAAACAAAATAAAGAAACTGTTTACTTGCGTACGCAAGCGTGGACACTCCAAGGGTAGGCGCGGCCTCCTTGGTCCTCGATGACTCCTCCTCCATTATTCGAAACTAAAACTTGGGTTGCCTCCCAATCAGCGCTTGTTTTTCTGTCTTCAGCCTGACATTGCCATTTCCTTACTTGCGTTCTTTCCTCTTCTTCTTGCCATTGCTACTCTCGGCCTTCCTTAAGAACGAACTGAAGAAGTTCTCTGTTTCTATTTTCCTCTCCATAAAGTGATCTCCTCGTTTTGTGGCATCTCGGAAGTGAGCAAATACACCTCTTGCTTGGTGTAGTGCCGAATCTTCAAGGTACTCTCCAATGCTTTGTACTCCATGTTAGAGGTGCACAAAAGTGGTCTCCCAAGTATAATAGAAACATCGCCCGGAAGTCTCGGCACATCTAGCACAATGAAATCAGAGGGAATTAGTAATTTACGACATTTAACCAAAACATCCACAAGCATACCAAGGGCTTTCTCGACTGAAGAGTTGGCGAAGCGAACGTTCAAATCAAATGGTTGCAAATCAGCCTCCACAAATCCAAGCCTCTTGAACACAACCAGCAGCATGACATTGATAGCTGAGCCATTGTCAATTAAGGCATTGGCGATCTCATACTCCCCTATGCTGCACGGTATTGTCAATGAGCCCGGATCCCTCTTCTTGCTCGGAAATGATGCAAAGAGATAACCACAAATCTTGTTAGGAAGGTTGTGACTATGCCCCTGCTGCTCAACCTACTTCAATTCCCTCAAGGTTGCTGGAAATTTGGTGACGTCGATGTCCGGAATGAGGGGAATCACTCGTGTATCAGCTTGCTCCAGAATCATGTCTGGATCCTCCTCTTCCTCACTATCACTGATCTCAATCACTTCCTTAGTTTTGACCACTCTCACTCTCTTTCTTGCAGTAGTCCTCAAAATAACATTTACATGCTCCTCATTCTTTGGGTTGACAATGGGCTGGCTCGGCAATTTCCCCTTCTCTCTCTAACCCAAAGTAGTGGCAATCTGACCCATTTGACACTCCAAATGTGTTATAGCCTTCGAATTGGCTTGCATCTGCTGCTTGGTACGGTTTATGAAGGCATTGGTGCTTTGAGCAAGGAAAGTGGTGCTTTGAGCAATCTGAGCTATCTTGTCCTCCAAACTAGACCTCTCGGCATTAGGGTGCACATACGGCTTGTTGGTGCTCCCACTAGCTTGCTGTCCATTGTTGTAGCTCCACCTGAAATTAGGGTTGTTCTTCCATCCAGGGTTATAAGTGTTAGAAAACGGATCATATGGCACCCTAGGATAACTACCAACCTGATTCACGTGTTCCACATCACCTCCTTTTTCTTGCATACCCATTAGCTTCTCTTGAGCCAAAGATAACTTCTGCACCATAGTCTTGATTTCCAAAATCTGTCCCTCCATGGTGTTCGGCACATCTACTACCTCAGACAACCCTCTCTTTGGTCCTCCCCTTGAACGATTCGAATCCCACTGTTGAGAACTCAAAGAAAGCGACTCAAACAAATCTGTAGCTTCATTCTCCATTTTTGACATAAACGCACCACCACATGCCGAATCCACCTTGGCTTGGTCTCTCTCCAATAATCCCTGATAAAAACAACAAATCACATACCAAGGAGATAGGTTATGGTGTGGGCAGCTAGTAAGTAACTCATTAAATCGGTCCCAAGTCTAATGGAATGGCTCGTCCGCTTTCTGCACAAATCCAAGGATCTCCTTCCGGATTGAATTCGTCTTGGAAATGGAATAAAACTTGTTCAGGAACTTGCTCGAAAGATCATCCCATGTCGAAATGGAACCACTGGGCAGCGAATACAACCACCTCTTTGCCTTGTCCTTAAGCGCAAAAAGGAACATCCTCAAACGATACTGATCGGCGTTCAGGCCCCTCAATTATGCGGCTTCACAAACCCCGGAAAACTCCTTCAAAAAGTGGATCGGATCCTCTCCATTCAACCCATGGTAGCTCGGCAACAAGTGAATCTGGCCACTCTTGATTTCGAAATCGTGGCTATGGTTGCATACCGAATGCAAGATGGTTGAGTGGGCAGCAAAGGTGCTGAAAAATGGCTCAGGGGCTGCGGCACAATCTCATTTGTCTCAGCCATGTCGACACTCACAATATCTTCACTACTCGAATCTGATGCACTAGGTAGAGGGCTGCCTTGAAAAGTACCTAAAGCTTCGTTCTTGAGCCTCTCTAACCTTGCAACAAGTTTAGGGTTCATAAACACACCTAATCAAGAGAAAAACACACAATCAGTAGAAAAAAATGCATAAAAAGGCATGGCATTTATTAAAGCTAAAAATTAACCAAAAATGAAATCTAACTAATATAACCTAATTCTAATGACTAATTAAACCAATTCATTGACATTAGACACCATTCCCCGGCAACGGCGCCAAAAACTTGTTGAATGTTTTCTTAGAACAAAATAAACAAATATCTCATTCTAAGTTTACTCGCAAGTGCACGAATCGCATCAGTAGCAAAGCGTACAAGCACGAGGTCGATCCCACAGGGAATGGTTAATATACAATAAATCAATGCAATTAATCACTAGAATAACTAAATGGGGGGTTTTGGAAGATGGAACACACGCACACATCACCACACGCACACACACTTTATTCTATCTTGCAATGTCAAGTTTTCAGTTTCAAATCAGATAAGCATGCAATAACCATCCAAGGCTAATGACAGTTAATTTGAACACAACATATTAAAGTTTGACAGCTAACAAGGTTTGACTAGTTACTTTCTCGCCATTGTTCTCCTAATGCATAAACTAAGAGCTTCTTGGGTCTTCCTTAGCCAGTTAACTACATGTTACC
>QANW01013101.1:15219-26212 GCA_003254865.1 Dryas drummondii | reverse complement strand
CAACTAGTGACGGGGGTTCTAATAGATAGTGGAAATTTAATACATGCAAACATCAAACTAACAGACCAAGAGATGGATAAACGATTTGTTAGAGCATACAAATCCATTAATCGACCTACGACTAACATGGAAGATAGAATAACTAACCTACATACTTAAATTAAATAAATAAAAATAGAAACTGACAAATAAACAAAGTCCCAATTCATGCTTGCTAAAGAAAATCAGAAACGCAAATTAAACAAACTTAAAAGCATAAATGAATTGAAATCAGAGACATGAATTAAATGAAATCAGGAGACAAACTAAATAAATTTAGAAACTTAATTAAATAAATTCAGAAGCATAATCCAACAATAAAATAGAAAACTAGAACGAAAATCAAAAGAAACAAGGAGAAGGGGCTGCGGCAAGACAAGGAAGAGAAGGCACCTTGCACAAGCAATTTGGCTCACGGCTATGGTGAGCTAGGGCTTGCGGCTTAAGGGTGTCCTTCGTTGCAGGCACGCCACTCCTCTCTCTCTCTCTACCTTCGGCTAGCCCTCACAAGAATTAAACTAAAAATAACCTAGAACAGCAAAAATAAAACTAAGGAACAAAAGAGAATTTTCGGCTGGAGTAGGAGGTGAGAAAAGTGATCCCTGGGGTTCTGAATTAAGGGGATATATATAGAAGACAAATCCTTGAGAGGCAAGGAAAAGAAATCATGCGGCTGCTAGGGTTTCTTCTCCTTGTTGCTTGCGGCATCAGCTAGGGTTAGGTGCAATGGGCTTGCGGCATCAGCTTGTCCTCTTGGGCTTAAGTGGCGCATGCAAGTCAGCTAGGGCCCCCTCCCTTGCGCATGGGCTGCTGGTCTTGGACCTTGATGTGCTTTGGGCTCACATGTGTTGGGCTAAGGTGGCTTGCACAAGATGGGCTAGGGTTTCACTCCATGGGCTTCCACCTTGGGCTTGCATCTTGGGCTCCTTGGCTGCTAGGGTTTGCATGGCATGCATCCGCATGCATGGGCTGCCATCTTCCTCCTTGCGCATGGCCTTTGGGCTGCTAGGGTTTGGGCCTATGCATTAGCATGCATGGCCCATGTTGGTTCGGCATCCCTAGGGCCCATGGGCCTTCCACTTTTGACTTCCCATTTTGCCCCTCATTTCCATTTGAATTCAAATTCATTTCTTCCCTCCATTCATTTCCATGGATGTCCACCACCTTCTAGAAGCTTCTGGAACCTTGAATTTGTAGAGTTGACTTTGACCAACATTTCCTAGTGCAACTAGGATTCCTTGTAAATGAAGGATTCCTTATCCATTTCGACTTCTTGTAATGACCATATTGCCCCTGGGGTCTCCTAGTGTCATTAGGACTCCTTTCCCTAGTTGGGTTAATTAGGTTTCCTAGTTCAACTAGGATTTCCTGTTCGAATCAGGATTTCTCATTTCTGGCTCCGCAATGATGGTTCTGGACTTGATGTTTCCTAGTGTGACTAGGAATCCTTATTCGACTAGGATTTCCGCACTTTTCCTAGTTTGACCAGGATTTCACTCGTTTTACTGGTTTGACTAGGAAATGTCCTAAAATGGCTCCATTTGCTTCTTTTTCTCATTTCTGCTTCATTTGACCTGAAAATACAAAAACAAGACAAGAAACACAAGATATCGAGTTCTAACACTCTAGGTTAAGGAATTAGTATCATAAAGTGATGCAAAATGCACACTCATCACAACCCAAGTTTTTGAAGAGAAGAGGAGAAGCAGAGTCTAGGAGATCGAGGAGACTTTGCAGCTAGAGGAAGGCCGATTGCTTGCTTATGCAAGTAACAATTTTCTATCTATCTTTGCTTTATGAGACAATTGCAATTTTAATTTCTTTTTGGTGTGTTTTATGGATATTTTTTATTTTCTTCATTTAATTGAGCATGCATGGTTGTTATTTCTTCCACATTGAGGGCAATGTATCATTTAAGTTTGGGGGGAAAGGCAAGTTCTTTCATTTTTGTTCTTAGATTTCTAGGGTTTTAAAAAAAAAAAAAAAAAAGAGATTTCAAAATTTTGGCCCAGAGGTTCGGTCCTCTCCTTAGAGGTTCGGTCCTCTACACTGCTAGATGAAGATGACCTCTCTGGAGGTTCGGTCCTCTCTGTAGCTGGAATGGAGCTTTGCTTCTGGAGGTCCGGTCATCTCCTTTGAGGACCGATCCTCTAGAGCATTTAAAAAAAAAATTTGTTTTCAATTAGGGTGACAAACCCATATCAAAATGCAATCATGTAAATGTCATTACATTTTTGTGAGGTAATTTATCCTTAGAATTTTATTGCAACATTGTTTTTAAAATAAATTTTTTGAGTCTTTTAGTTTTAGAGTCCCCAACAAGTTGATGAATTGTTTATAGCCATTGAAAAACATGTTTTCATTATATAGTTTATGTGTTTTGGTTTTTCTAATGGTTTTTGTAACAACCCGACCCAAATTTCTTTGGAAATTTAAAAAGGGTTTTGATTTAATTCTTAGTTTTTGTTTTAAATTGGGCTTGACCCGAAAATTGACTTTTAATATTAGTGGGTTGGATATTTTGACTTCGGGTCCGTTGGATAAGTTTCGAGCCTACGATTCCATAGACACGTACCACGCGTCGATTCGAGTTATAGTTTGAGAGATATGGACGTTTGAAGCGAGGGACAATTTCGTAAAATTGACAAATTGGGTTTAAAAATCAGATATTTAAAAGAGGATCTCTCTCTCTCTCTAGAAATTTCTATAAACTTCTCTCTCCTCCCTTTATCTCTCTCTCTCTCTCTCTCTCTCTCTCTCTCTCTCCCCGCACTCTCTCTCTGTTTTTCTTCTCTCCCTGCATCAATCGACCACCACCACCACCCAGCCCGACGTCGACCCCCCCCTCGCCGACCTGGCCTCACCGGCGTGATCCCCAGGTGCCGACCACTCCCCCAAGCCTACTCTCTATCTCTTCATTATCTCTCTCTCCCTTTTTCCTATACCCACCCCTGCGAACACAGTAGTTGCCACTGCAAGCCTCACCGCCAGCCACCGCCAGTCGATCAGGCCACTACGCGACCTTCCCCTTGCCGGCGTAGAAACCACCTAGCAGCGACCCTTGGTCGCCCAGCCCCGCGTGCACAGAAATCAGCCAGAAACCCAGCTGCTGCCTCTCCCTTGATCTCGCCAAATTTCTGGCCACCTAGGCCCACCGTCGACCTCTTTGGTCGACCAACACAGCCCAGCCCTCCTCCTCGCCGAGCAGCTCGCCCTGCACTTTGAAACACGCCAGCAGCCACCAGAAATGCCGCCCCTGTCTCGCCAGATTTCGGCCCAACTCCGACACCATTCATTTGGAAATTAGGTGGGTTTTCTTCCTTTCTTAGTGGGTTTTAATTCTCTTAAGTTATTGTTGTTTAATTTTGAATTTAAGTGGAAGTTTGAATTTAGGAGTGTAGGGCCATTTCGGGTTTTCTTTAATTTTCTGGTTAGAGGGCTATTCTTGTTGTTTTGTTTAACAAATTTCATCCCTAAGAACCTCTAATGTGGTTTAAGATTGAAAGGTTGAGTGGGTTGAGGAATTTTGCAATTTTTGGCTAAAAATTGGTGATGGGCAGCTACTTTGTGCGTCACCGACTGTGATTTCGAAAACCCTTTGTCATTTCGTGTTTGTAAATTCATTTTTAAGGCGATTGTTGGGTGGATTTTGATCTTGGCTGTGTTGAGTGTGGTTGGAGAAGCTGAAATTGTTTTGGGGAAAAATGTGAGACTTTACCGATGTCGAAAATTTCTATAAGACGAGCTTTCCGACAAAAACAAGACTTGCGCTGGTTCCTTTTAAATTAGATTTAGTTTTAGAAGTGACGGTGAAGTTGGGATTAAGCCGTAAAGCTTTCGGGCTGAATGATGAGACGTCTATGGATTTAATTTGGGTGAGACGACCGTGGGCCGAAACGATTCGGCGGAGGATCGAAGCTAGAACTCTCACTGTGAGTGGACCTTTGTTTCCTTAAATGATTTATGAAATTTGCATTTTTATTTTGATTAATTGAGTTTGATTTAGAAATAACAAGGGTGAGTGAACCTTGGTTTTCAAATGAATTTATAAAAAAATTCATTAATTCTATTGTGCATAATATCTTGAGGTGATTTAGGATTTGACCAATGGTAATGGATTTCGGATTCCAAGATGCGTTCATAAATAAGTTTTAAAACCTAGATTTACATGTTGATTTTTTTTGAGTTGTTGGACTTTGGAAAAGAATCTAGTCTCTTGTTTTATTCACGTGGTTTATTTAATAATTTGGGTGTTGTCGAAAAGATTGGATTTGTTTCATGTTTATAAAATTTATTTGAAATAATACACTTTGACATTTGATTTCACGGTTTTAAGAGCTATATTATTTTGAGACGATTTATTAATTGCATGATTGGAGGATTTGTGAAAAGCTTAAGACTGGTTTTAGAAAGTGGCAGAGCGATTTTCAAATTGCCATATAAGTACCCTCACCCATAGGTACAGATACAGATAGGTCTTTGGGACCCATCACGGCACACACTTAGGCTTTGGGCCGTGTGCCGGGATGCCTCGCCCTTTGGGGGTAGTCTACGTGCACATATGACATTGTGGCTCATTGTACGACGGCGATTCGACGGTATAAGGGCCACCGTAAGTCCACTTGTATGACGGCGATTCGACGGTATAAGGGACACCATAACTCCACTCGCATGACGGCTTTGCGACGGTGCGGGTGGAAAGGCAATCTACGTGCACGTATGACACTTTGGCTAATTGTACGACGGCGATTCGACGGTACAAGGGCCACCATAAGTCCACTTGTATGACGGCGTTACGACGGTACAAGGGACACTGTAAGTCCACTCGCATGACGGCGTTGCGACAGTGCAGGTGGAGGGTTATGTAGACGGTCCACTTGGTGCGACGGTCTTGTACGGTACCAATGTGGAGCCTGTCAATTGGGTGCTTATATGGCCAACGTTTTTACTAAAAACTTAATTAGATAAAAATATTTTAGTTATTTTCTATCAGTTCAAGACTCAAAAGAGGGATTTTAGCTAGAAATTCTATAAGATATAGTATTTCTATTACTTCTCCTTTATTTTCTATGTTTAAAAAGAATTTCAAGTTGAAATTATTAAAATGAGATATGATTGTATAGTTGATTAGATATGCTCTGACTAGAGTTGTATTACTGGTTGTGCGCCTAAGATCTTATTTTTGGTTGTGGTAGAGTTGGTTGATATTAGAGAAGTGTTTTAACAGGTTTTGAAATTTCTGGGTTAGTCCATTTTCAGGGGAGGTTCTGCCGAATTTTTGGTAGGATTTTCCTTGATTTTGGATCCCACAGGACCTCTCCGGGTTTCAGGGTGGAATCCGGGGGAGGTTCTGTCATTGTTTCATAATCTATTTCATGATTCTTTGTAACTAAGCCTTGTTTTCATAAGCTTAAGTTGTGATTTGCATGACTAGAGATACATATGCATGATAGAGGAGACTTATATGACCTAAGTGAGCTATTGAGCCCTGTATTTCAATTCTTAAGTGTGTTTATACTTACTCTAATCCTTTCTTGTCATTTAAGTCATTGTTTGATCTCATTGTTTATTCGTTTGTTCAAATTAATGCTTGAAATACACATGATTTGAATCATTGAACTAGAACTTCTCTCTTATTCTATGCAAAACATGTTTATTACTACATGCATCTTAGGAGATGATTTTAGGCCTTGTTTGTGTAACCTAGAGCCAAAATCCAACCTTCTGTGTTTTATCCCTAGTTACCCCTTTTGAGCCTTATAACCTTTTTCTTTGTTAACCACATTATATACCTAACCCTAAGTTTGGGGGAGTTACACCCCTACCCTGTTTACCTTTTATCCATGGTTTTGTATTAATTTTATGGCTTTGAGGTTGAAAATAAATGTTGAAGTATAGCTTGAAACCAAAACAAAGAGAAATGTGCTGAAAAGAATGTATGCCGTACCCAACAGAAATTGAAAAAGAAGAGTTTCGAAAAAAAAAAAAAAAAAGAGAAAGAAGGGACGGTTTCAAAAGAAAAGAAAAATAATGTTGAAAGGTGCTCAAATGTTCAAAGCTCAAGCTATGAAGTGCAAATATGCAAGGTATGCCTCTAAAGTGTTACTCTGTGTTGCAGAACCATAGTTTGTAGCCTTTGTATTATCATTTCATTTCAATATCATATCCCTACCATAAGCCTACGTTACAACCTTTACTAAAGCCCTGTTTGATTTTAAGGGAAATGTAGTTCCTTATGTGGAGTTTAGATGAAAGAGAAGCCTATGGTGATTGATTCTATTTCAAGTTTTTGAAATTCCTTTCATGAGATCATTGCTTCATTTCAAATGTGCCGTTCTTTCATGCCAATATGTGAGTTATTTGTTTTTGTTTACATAAATTCTCTCATATATAATTTTGAGTGCACAATTCAACCCAATTTCTGAGTGCTTTATTGTTGAGAGTATGCCTTAGTGAGGATTAGAGTTCAATCTATGTTATTTATGTTAATTTAGTCTTATTTATCTAACACTTGGGTTTATGTTAAGGATGGTCTATATGTACAATAGAGGAGTGAGGTATGTTGTTGAAGCATTATTAGAATTAGAAGATTACATAACCTATATTGGTGGCTAAACTTATGAAATCATTTGTTGGGAAAGTTTGTTGGGTCAGTTTTGAGTCTTTTCTTTATTTTGTTTGCTCGAGGTCTAGCAAAGTCTAACTTTGGGGGTGTGTTGAGTGTCCAATTTGCATCATTTTATGCTACTACTTCCTAAACCTAGAGTGCAAGAACTCGATATTTTAGGTCTTGTTAGTTTGTTTTAGTGTTTTGTAGGTTAAATGAAGCAATGATGGAGAAAGAAGCTAAAGGAGGCTATTTTGAGCTAAAAATGGAAAAAATGAGAAAAAGAATCTTGAGCGAATCTTCTAGAAGGATCTAGAAGGAATCTTTGAAGAATCTCAGACAGAATCTTTTGGGGAATCTTTTTGGTAAAGGTTGACTTTTGGTCAAAGTCAAAGTCAAAGGTCAAAGGTCACAGTTCAAAGTCAATGGTCAACCATGGCACATCATCTCATGACATGAACCACACATACAGCTCATGCACTAAGGGCCATGCGCATAACCCTAGCCCAAAGGACCAAGGCCATGCGCATAATGTTAGCCCAAATGGAGGAAGCCCAAGTGGTGCCATTCTAAGGTCCAAGAGCCCAAGCCTATGCCGCACCTGTTCGTTTTAAATTTAAATACTCGCACTGCACGAATCTATATATAATATAGATGGCAAGCAAGGTCGATCCCACGAGGACTATTGTTGATCTTTAAATGATAATCCGAATGCTAAAAAGAAACAAGAAAACAAGACACGAGTGGCTGCCCAAGTTGTCACGCCTAGGGCAGCTGCTCACTTGAAATGAAACACACGCACACACACACGAATGAGAGGGAGTTTGTATGACTTGAAAACAGAAAATTAAAACTAAACAAAAACTAAGATGTGCGACTAGCAAAGAGTATGAAAACAGCAAGTTATCTTGTGAAAATAGATTGATAGATGATACTAGGACTCTAGAACTTTACCACTAGACCTCATATTCAATGTCATGGTGCAATTTCTGAAACCTTTAATTCTTATTGATGAATGCATTAACATATTCACCAATGGCATAGCATGAAATGCATGATTCCCCAAATGTACAAACTAGTGCATGAGATTTACCCTAGTTTGGTACCCTAAATGCAACCTAGGCATGGCATCTACCTAAGAATGCAGCAAGGTCCATTAACACACAAATGAGATTATGAATGCAAATAAAACCCTAAGGCATGGCGTCTACCTTAGATGTTTTATTATTGATTTCACACAATTAGAATTCAGCCAATTACTAAATCATAAGTTGTTTATCAATTGTATTAGGGGCTGATTGGTTGTCCTCACCCTAAATTGATTAAATTCTAGATGCAATAACCCTAGGTGATCAATCAAGGATTAAAAACACATAGAGAACAATGATAAAAGTAAAATCAAAATCATCAAATCCATGAAATTAAACAAACAGCAACTACATCATCAATCCACTGAATATTCGGCCTAGGGCTGAATCCTAGGCCCTAGAAAACGTGATTAGTTCATGCTAGAAAACAAGAACAGCCACGTAATCATGTCTTTTATCTAACAATTACAAGAAAAGAAGAAGAAGAAGAGAAAACACCCCAAGGAGAGCTCACGCCTCCAGCAGCCCCTCTCTCTCTATTTTCTAATTTTTTCCAAGTGTGTGAACCCCTAAAATGATAGAAAGAGATGTATATATAAGGGTGTGTAGCAGCTAGGGTTTTGGGAAGGAAAGATGTGCGGCAGCTAGGGTTTCCAAGCTAGGAAGATGTGGCATGGGCTTGGCTTCTTGGGCTTAAGTGACTTGCGCAAGGCCCTAGGGTTTCCCTCTCTTGCGCATGGTGTAGCTGACCCCTATGGGCTTGCATGTAGCTGATTTCCTCCCCTAATGGGCCTCCAATAAATCAGGAATTAAAATGAAATAAATCAGGTTATATCAAATCTGATTTTTAGAGCCCAATTACGAAAGGAAAGCCTTGCAAGGTGCGGCCAGCCTTTCCCTCTTAGCACACACGCCACTTCCTATGTGGTTTGGGCTGGGCTTCCATTTCGTCATGCTCTTGGATCCTCTCTTGATCTTGGTCTTCCCTTTAAAAAGCAAATATTCATTTAAGCTCAAAATGGGCTGATTTGTATCCATTTAATTCCTATAGGCTTTCCACCTACAAAAGAGAAAAACACAAATAAATAACATAAAATATAGGGACTAAGTACTAAATACATGAAGATAGAGGGCCTAAAATGCAAACATTTAAAGACCCAACAAATTCCCCCAAACTTAACATTTGCTAGTCCCTAGCAAAACAAAACAAAACAAAAACTACACTAGGACTCTAAAAACAACCTAACCGTCCACCAAAAATCTCAGATATACTTGATCATTCATAACTCAGTCAAATAGATTACATACTAGTTCCAGAGATTACCAAATGCCAACATTAACTCACAATCAACAAGGTTAAAGCATCATGTGCGTAAGACAATATCAAGATAGTTTTCAATCTGAACTTTCAAGCAAAGTTAGTAATCACAAGCAACTAGTGTCACTTCAATTCTCACAAAGATAGTCACTCATAAATAAAGCACTGAGATATTGGTTAAATAGTGATTCCCTCAAAAGGCATATGTGAGCGAGTTTATGCATACAAATTCAAATTACTCACATATATGTAAGAATGAAAGCACAAGTGAAAGAATAATGATCTCATGAAAGATACCAAATACCTGAAATCAAATCAAAATACAATATGCTTCCATCTCATCTCATCTCCACATTAAGACTACACTTCACCTAAGATCATATAGGACTTTACATATGGGTTGTAATGGGGCTAATGGTGAAGGGTTTTAACAAAAAAGGTATGGAAAACACAAAGACTTAAGGGAACCATAGAGAATCAGGTTTTACGGTGTCATTTCATTCTTATACACTTTGGCGACTCGGCTTGCATCCTTGAATTTGCACACTTGTAATACACATGCCTACCCTTTTCACTTTTCTTTTTCTCTTTTTTTTTTTATTTCTTTTTTTCTTTTTTTTTTTCTGGGCATGGCAACATATTCATTTCCTTTTCTTTTCCTTTTCACATTGTTCTCAAGCCTTGCGCATAAATGAACAATTATCATAAACCAGTTCTCTACAATTGTTGAGTGCTCATTTTACACTATTTTATGATACTAACTCCCTAACTCAGAGTGCAAGAACTCGATATTTTGTGTGTTGTTAGTTTGTTTTTGTTTTTATCGGATAAAATGAGCAAAGGAGAGAAAAGAAGTCAAAAGGACCATTTTTAGACATTTCCTGGTCAAACTAAGAAAACGAGGGAAATCCTGGTCAAACCAGGAAAGGGGCCGAAATCCTAGTCGAATGAGGATTCCTAGTCACACTAGGAAACATCAAGTTCAGAACCATCATTGCGGAGCTAGAAATGAGAAATCCCGATTGGAACAGGAAATCCTGGTTGAACTAGGAAACCTAACCCAACTAGGGAAAGGAGTCCTAATGACACTAGGAGACCCCAGGGGCAATATGGTCATTATAAGAAGTCGAAATGGATAAGGAATCTTTTATTTACAAGAAATCCTAGTGACACTAGGAAATGTTGGTCAAAATCAACTCTACAAAGTCAAGGTTCCTGAAGCTTCTAGAAGGTGGTGGACATACATGGAAATAAATGGAGGGAAGAAATGAATTCAAATTCAAATGGAGATGAGGGACAAAATGGGAAGTCAAAGTTAATGGTCAAGGGTCAACTATGACAAAGTCAACAAGTCAAATGTGTCATGGGCCTATGCAATGCCGAAATCTGAAGGGGCCATGCATGCATGCATGCGCCAGCCCAAGAGGAAGCCTAATGCCCCAACCCAAGACTAGCAGCCATGCACCAAACCCTAGGGGCTGGTGTGTGTCACTTAAGCCCAAAGCCAAAGCCCTTGCCGCAAGCCCAATGCTCTCCTAACCCTAGCTGCTGCTGCACTTTCTTGTTCTTGCCTCCCATGGAATCCTAGCTGAAAAAAAGAAGTCAAAACCCTGGAAAATAGAGCACCAATTTCGACAGCAATTCTGTAATTCTCCAGAATGAATCAGGTAGCATGCCATATATGGTTGGAAAGATACGGATGTTAGCTTCGCAGGGAATTTTACGGATTTCAATTCCGAGTTTTCTAGCTCAAGATATGGCCATTTTAGTGGAGGTAGCGCAGCAGTTCCGCGAGCTGAAAAAGGAGTTACGCCCCAAAAGAGTTCAAATCAGCCCAAGGCCAATGCTTCGCCGAAAATTATAAGCCTTGGTGTGCAAGGAATGCACTTATCCCACATTGAAGAGAAAGAGAAATCTCAGCCCCACTCTCCTCTATAAATA
>QANW01013095.1:94097-108623 GCA_003254865.1 Dryas drummondii | reverse complement strand
ATTTTTCCTTGATTTTGGATCCCGCAGGACCTCACCGGATTTTCAGGGTGGAAATTCGGGGGCGGTCCTGTCATCAGGCACTGCGGCACAATCTCATTTGCTTCAGCCATGTCGACACTCTCAGTCTCTTCACTACTCGAATCTGATGCACTAGGTTGCGGGCTGACTTGTGATGTACCTAAAGCTTCGTTCTTGAGCCTTTCCAACCTAGCAACAAGTTCCGGGTTCATAAAACACACCTAATCAAGAGAAAAACACACCATCAGTAGAAAGAATGCATATAAAGGCATGGCAATTATTAAAAACTAAAAATTAACAAAAACTGAAATCTAACTAATATAACCTAATTCTAATGACTAATTACACAAATTCATTGATATTAGACACCATTCCCCGGCAACGGCGCCAAAAACTTGTTGATGTGCTTTCTTAGAACAAAATAAACAATTACCTCATTCTACGTTTACTCGCAAGTGCACGAATCGCATCAGTAGCAAAGCGTACAAGCACGAGGTCGATCCCACAGGGAATGGTTAATATGCAATAAATCAATACAATTAATCACTAGAATAACTAAATGGGGGGGTTTTGGAAGATGGAACGCACGCACACATCACCACACACACACACACACTTTATTCTATCTTGAAATGTTAAGTTTTCGGTTTCAAATCAGATAAGCATGCAATAACCATCCAAGGCTAATGACAGTTAATTTGAACACAACATATTAAAGTTTGACAGCTAAAAAGTTTGGCTAGTTACTTTCTCGCTATTGTTCTTCTAATGCATAAACTAAGAGCTTCTTGGGCCTTCCTTAGCCAGTTAACCTACATGTTCCCTAGTTCAAGCTAAGGCAGCTGTTACCCATGCAGGAGTCATTAAGTTTTATGAGAACGTCAAACATGCACAACATATAAGCTTTGACTATTTCCTTATAGAGGTCGCCCAACCCCACTACCAAGAATAATCCCTTATTCCCTTGTTACTTGTGGTTTAGTGTCTTTGACTATTTCACAGCTAAACCTAACGGATAAACTAGATGCAATTAGCCTAAGGTGGCCAGTCAAAGGATGCAAACAACTAGTGACGGGAGTTTTAATAGATAGTGGAAATTTAATACGCGCAAACATCAAACTAACAGACCAAGAGACGGATAAACGATTTGTTAGAACATGCAAATCTATTAATCAACCTACAACTAACATGCAAGATAGAATAACTAACCTACATAATTAAATAAAATAAATAAAAACAAAACAGCAACAAATAAACAAAATACCAATTCATGCTTGTAAAAGGAAATCAGAAACGCAAAGTTAATGAATTTAAAGGCTTACACTAATTGAAATCAGAAAAATACAAAATTAAAAGCACAACTAGACAACTAAACTAAGTTGCATGAATTAAATTGCATAAACATAAACAACTAAATAAAATCAGAACCAAAGCTATAACTAATGAAATTTAGAAACTTAATTAAATAAATTCAGAGTCACAAGATAACTAATTCAGAAGCATAAACTAACATGGAATCAGAAAACTAGAAGAAAAATCAAAGAAAACCAAGTGAGAGGGCTGTGGCAAGGCAAGAGAGAAGGCAACCTCCACAAGCAATTGGCTCACGGCTAGGGTGAGCTAGGGCTTGCGGCAAAGGGTCGTCCTTCCTTGCTTCCACGCCCCTCTTCTAATCCTCACAAAAATAAAAGCTGAAACTAAAAACCTAAAACAGAAAAATAAAACTAGGAGAAGAGAGAATTTTCGGCTGGAGTGTGTAGGTGCAAAAAGTGTGTTTTTAGGGTTCTGAATGAGAGGGATTTATATAGAGGAGCATTCCTTGAGAGACAAGGAAAAGAAAATATGCGGCTGCTAGGGTTTCTTCTTCTTGTAGCTTGCGGCATCAGCTAGGGTTAGGGCTTGTGGGCTTGCGGCATCAGCTTGTCCTCTTGGGCTTAAGTGGCGCATGCAAGTCAGCTAGGGCCCCTCTCCCTTGCGCTTGGGCTGCTGGTCTTGGACCTTGATGTGCTTTGGGCTCACATGTGTTGGGCTGAAGTGGCTTGCACAAGATGGGCTAGGCTTTCACTTCATGGGCTTCCACCTTGGGCTTGCATCTTGGGCTTGCGCATGGGCTCCTTGTCTGCTAGGGTTTGCATGGCATGCATGCGCATGCATGGGCTGCCATCTTCCTCCTTGCGCATGGTCTTTGGGCTGCTAGGGTTTGGGCCCATGCATGCGGATGCATGGCCCACCTTGGTTCGGCATCCCTAGGGCCCATGGGCTCTCCACTTTTGACTTCCCATTTTACCCCTCATTTCCATTTGAATTCAAATTTATTTCTTCCCTCCATTCATTTCCATGGATGTCCACCACATTCTGGAAGCTTCTGGAACCTTGAACAACATTTCCTTGTGCAACTAGGATTCCTTGAAAATGAGAGATTCCTTATCCATTTCGACTTCTCATAATGACCATATTGCCCCTGGGGTCTCCTAGTGTCACTAGGACTCCTTTCCCTAGTTGGGTTAGGTTTCCTAGTTCAACCAGGATTTCCTGTTCGAATCAGGATTTCTCATTTCTGGCTCCGCAATGATGGTTCTGAACTTGATGTTTCCTAGTGTGACTAGGAATCCTCATTTGACTAGGATTTCTGCACTTTTCCTGGTTTGACCAGGATTTCACTCGTTTTCCTGGTTTGACCAGGAAATGTCCCAAAATGGCTCCATTTTCTCCTTTTTCTCATTTCTGCTTCATTTGACCTGAAAACACAAAAACAAGACAAGAAACACAAAATGTCGAGTTCTAACACTCTAGGTTAAGGAATTAGTATCATAAAGTGATGCAAAATGCACACTCATCAGACATCTCTTTCTTGCCATCTGGGAACGTTTTGGTACAATTAAAATGAAATTGGACTAAGTATGCCCCGAACTAACTTTTTCGTGCATTCTTAACACTGAAGGCGGTTCAAACGATCAAGAACGCTAATCCTAACATGAGAAAGTGCTTCCCTATGTTTTTCTTGCCAACCAGGAACGCTTTGGAGTAATTTGGACGAAATTGCACCAAGTTTAAACTGAAATGACGTTTATGTGCATTCTTAATACCAAATATGGTTCAATAGGTCTAGAACGCTAATTCTAACATGAGAAAGTGGTTCTCAAAGTCTTTCTTGCCATATGGGAACATTTTTGTGCAATTAGGAAGAAATTGGACCAAGTATGCACCGAAATGATGTTTTCGCGCGTTCTTAACACCAATTGTGGTTCAATAGGTCTAGAATCCTAATTCTAACTTAAGAAAGTGCTTTGACATGACTTTCTTGCCAACCGGGAACGTTTTGGTGCAATTTGGACGAAATTGGACCAAGTATGTAGCGAAATAACATTTTTTAGGGTTCATAACTCCAAATGTGCTTCAATACGTCTAGAACACTCATCCTAACATAAGCATGTTCTTCGACATGTCTTTCTTGCCATCTGGGAATATTTTGGTCCAGTTAAAATGAAATTGGACCAAGTATGCACCGAATTGACGTTTTTGTGCTTTCTTAACACCAAATGTTATTAAAAAGGTCTAGAACACTAATTCTAACATGAAAAAGTTCTTTGACATGACTTTCTTGCTAATCGGAAAACTTTTGGTGCAATTTAGATGGAATTGGACCAAGTATATACCAGAATGACATTTTTGTGTGTTCTTAAAACCAAATGTGGTTCAAAAGATCTATAACCCTAATCCAAACATGAGAAAGTGCTTTGACATGACTTTCTTGCCAACCGGGGAGCCTTTTGGTGCAATTTGGACGAAATTGGACCAAGTTTGCATCGAAATTATGTTTTCGTGCGTTCTTAACACCAATTGTGGTTCAATAGGTCTTGAACCCTAATCCTAACATGAGAAAATGCTTTGACATGTCTTTCTTGCCATTCGGGAACGTTTTGGTACAATTATAACGAAATTGGACTAAATATGCACCGAAATAATGTTTTCGTGCATTCTTAACACTAAAGGCAGTTCAAACGGTCAAGAACGCTCATCCTAACATGAGAAAGTGCTTCCCCATGTTTTCCTTGCCAACCAGGAACGTTTTAGAATAATTTGAATAAAATTGCACCAAGTTTGAACTGAAATAACTTTTATGTGCGTTCTTAACACTAAATATGGTTAAATAGGTCAAGAACGCTAATTCTAACACGAGAAAGTGGTTCTCAATGTCTTTCTTGCCATCTGGGAACGTTTTTGTGCAATTAGTATGAAATTAGACCAAGTATGCACCGAAATGATGTTTTCGCGTGTTCTTAAACACTAATTGTGGTTCAATAGGTCTAGAACCCTAATTCTAACTTAAGAAATTGCTTTGACATGACATTCTTGCCAACCGGGAACGTTTTGGTGCAATTTGGACGAAATTAGACCATGTATACACCGAAATGAGGTTTTTGTGTGTTCTTTACACCAAATGTGGTCCAATTGGTCTAGAATGTTAATCCTAACATAAGAAAGTGGTTCCCAAATGTCTTTCTTGCCATCTAGGAACATTTTGGTGCAAGTAAAATGAAATTGGACCAAGTATGCACCGAAATGATGTTTTCATGCGTTCTTAACACCAATTGTGGTTCAACAGGTCTAGAATCCTAATCCTAACATGAGAAAGTGCTTTGACATGTCTTTCTTGCCATCTGGGAGCGTTTTGGTAGAATTAGAACGAAATTGAACCAAGTATGCACCGAAATTACGTTTTCAAGCGTTCTTAACACTAAAGGCGGTTCAAAAGATCTAGAACGCTAAATCTAACCTGAAAAAGTGCTTAGACATGACTTTCTTGTTAATCGGGAACCTGTTGGTGCAATTTGGACGAAATTGGACCAAGTATGCAGCGAAATATTGTTTTTGAGGGTTCATAACTCCAAATGTGCTTCAATACGTCTTGAACACTCATTCTAACATAAGAAAGTTCTTCGACATGTCTTTCCTGTCATGCCAACCGGGAACGTTTTGGTGCAATTTGAACGAAATTGGATCGAGTATGCACCGAAATAAGGTTTTTATGTGTTCTTAACACCAAATGTGGTCCAATAGGTCTAGAACGCTAATCCGAACATGAGAAAGTGGTTCCCAATGTCTTTCTTGTCATCTGGGAATGTTTTGGTGCAATTAGGATAAAATTGGACCAAATATTGACTGAAATGATGTTTTCGTGCGTTCTTAACACCAATTGTGGGTCAATAGGTCTAGAACCCTAATCCTAACATGAGAAAGTGCTTTGACATATATTTCTTGCGATACGGGAACGTTTTGGTAAAATTAGAACAAAATTGGACCAAGTATGCACCGAAATTACGTTTTCGTGTGTTCTTACTACTAAAGGCAGTTCAAAAGGTCTAGAACGCTAATTCTAACATGAGAAAATACTTTGTCATGACTTTATTGCCAATCGGGAAACTTTTGGTGCAATTTGGATGAAATTGAACCAAGTATCCAGCTAAATAAGTTTTTGGAGGGTTCATAACACCAAATGTGCATCAATAGGTCTAGAACACTCATCGTAATTGTTGATTGTTTTCTTAGAACAAAATAAAAACATATTCTATTCTAAGTTTACTCGCAAGTGCACGAATCGCATCAGTAGCAAAGCATGCAAGCACAAGATCGATCCCACAGGGAATGGTTAATACACAGCAATTCAATTCAATTAATCAATAGAATAACTAAATGGGGGGTTTTAGGAAAGATGGAACTCACGCACACCACACCACACACACGCACCTATTATCCTATCTTGCAATGTTAAGTTTTCAGCCATCAAATCAAATATGTATACTCTAACCATCCAAGGCTAATGACAAATCAATTTAAACACAATATATCAAAGTTTGACTTTTAAAAAGATTTGATTAGTAACTTTCTCGCAATTGTTCTCCTAAGGCATAAATTAAGAGCTTCTTAGGCCTTCCCTAATCAGTTAACTTACATGTTCCTTAGTACTATGGTAAGGCAGTTGTTACCCATGCAAGAGTCATTAAGATCTATGAGAACGTCAAACATGCACAACATTCAAGCTTTGATTATTTCCTTATAGAGGTCCTACAAAACCATTATCAAGAATAATCTCTTATTCCCTTGTTACTTGTGATTTAGTGTCTTTGATTAGTCCACAGTTAAACCTAACAAATAAACTAAATGCAATTATCGTAAGGTGGCCAGTCAAAGGATGCAAACAAATAGTGACGAATTCAATCAGATAATGAGAATTTCATACATGCAAACATCAAATTAATTCATCAAGAGACGGATAAACGATTTGTTAAAGCATGACATATCTGAAAATCAACTTACGACTAACATGCAAGATAGAATAATAAACTACATAATTAACATATAAAATGAAATCTGAAATACATAAATAAATTCTCAATCCATAATTAAAATAAATTCAAAAACACAAAACTAAAAGAGAATAAGAATTCTAGAAGAAAAAATTAAAGAACATCAATGGAGGGGCTGTGGCAAGAAGAGGAGAAGAAGGGAAACCTCACACAAGCAGGTGGACTCATGGCTAGGGTGAGCTAGGGCTTGCGGCAAATGCTCCCTCTCTCTCTTGTTTGTCACGCCAACCTCTCTCTCTCTCTCTAGTTTTCGGCCTCTCTCTCCCTCTCTGAAATTCTGAAAGTGCAAAATATGATAACTCTAAATTATGAGAGAATAGGATGTATATATAGAGGTGAGGAAGAAATCCTTGTGAGGCAAGGCTTTAGGGTGTGCAGCAAGGCTAGGGTTAGAAAACCTAGGGCTGTGCGGCATGGGCTTGTACATTGGGCTTAAGTGACTTGCGCATGGCCCTAGGGTTTCAGTCACACATGTGCGCATGGGCTGCCACTTGGACTTGGCGTGATGGGCTTCTTGGGCTGCTAGGGCTGACTGTTAATTGTTTTCTTAAAACAAAATAAACATGTATCTCATTCTAAGTATACTCGTAAGTGCACGAATCGCATCAGTAGCAAAGCGTGCAAGCACGAGGTCGATCCCACAGGGAATGGTTAATACACAACAAATCAATTCAATTAATAAATAGAATAACTAAATGGGGGGTTTTGGGAAGGATGGAACTCACGCACACCACACCACACGCACACACCCATTATCCTATCTTGCATTGTTAAGTTTTCAGCCATCAAATCAGATATGCATACTTTAACCATCGAAGGCTAATGACAAATCAATTCAAACACAATATATCAAAGTTTGACTGCTAAAAAGGTTTGGCTAGTTACTTTCTCGCAATTGTTCTTCTATGACATAAATTAAGAGCTTCATAGACCTTCCTTAACCAGTTAACTTACATGTTCCCTAGTGCTAAGCTAAGGCAGCTGTTACCCATGCAAGAGTCATTAAGATCTATGAGAACGTCAAACACGCACAACATACAACCTTTGACTATTTCCTTATAGAGGTCCAACGAAACCATTACCAAGAATAATCTCTCATTCCCTTGTTACTTGTGGTTTAGTGTCTTTAACTATTTCACATCTAAACCTAACAAATAAACTAGATGCAATTACCCTAAGGTGATTAATCAAAGAGTGCATACAACTAGTGAACAGATTCAAATAGATAATGAGAATTTGATACATGCAAATATCAAATTAATTCATTAAAAGACGGATAAACGATTTGTTAAAACATGACATATTCAATAATCAACGTACAACTAACATGCAAGATAGAATGATAAACTATATAAGAAAAATAAAGAAAAAAAACTGAAATATATAAATAAAATCTCAATCCATGTTGGAAAGCAAACTAACAAAACAAAACAATTAAAAACAAGAATTTCAAAACAAAAATAAAAGAACATCACTAGAGGGTGGCAGCGGCATAAGAGAGAAGAAGAGGAGAGACTAGCAGCAAGGAGGCTCACGGCAAGGATGAGCTAGGGCTGCGGCACATGGTCTCTCATTCTCCCTCAAGTGGCGCCACCCTCTCTCTCTCTCTCTCTCTCTCTCTCTCTCTCTCTACTCGGCTGCTCTCTTCCTCTTTTCTGAATTTTGTGACCTAATAAATTCCTCTTTTGTGAGGGAATGAGATATATTTATAGAGGTAGGGTGAGGATTCCTTGGGAGGCAAGGAAAAGGCAAGGTGCGGCTAGGGTTTTAATTAAAAGAATATGGGCTGCTGCAACAAGCAAGTGGCGTGATGGGCTTAAGTGATGCATGTGGGCTGGCGCATGGAATGCTTGGAATAGGCTCTAGGGTTGGCGTGATAGCTGAATGGGTTTTGGCGTGATGGGCTTCAAGCATGCAAATGATGTGTTGGGCTGCCACCTCACCATCCTTCTCCTTTCGACTTCACCTAAGTCCAAAGCCAAATTGACTTCATGATATGGCATAATTGACCATTGACCATTGATTTTGACTTCCAATTTCACCCCTCATTTCCCCTTGGATTCAAATTCATTTATTCTCTCCATTTGTTTCCATGGATGTCCACCACCTTCTAGAAGCTTCTAGAACCTTTATTTGATTGAGTTGACTTTGACCAAACTTTCCTAGTCCCACTAGGATTCCTTGTAGATGTAGGATCCCTTGTCCATTTCAACTTCCCAAAATGACTATATTGCCCCCTAGTGATTCCTAGTCTCATTAGTACTCCTTTCCCTAGTCGGGTTAGGTTTCCTAGTTCAACCAAGAATTCCTGCTCCAATTAGGATTTCTCATTTCTGGCTTGATGTTCGTTAAATTTTAATACTCGCAGTGCACGAATCTATATATAATATAGATGGCAAGCAAGGTCGATCCCACGAGGACTAATTAAGATCTTTAAATGATAAACCTTAGTGCTAAAACAAAACAAGAAAATAAAACACAAGTGGCTACCCAAGTTGTCACACCTAGGGCAACTACTTACTAAAATGAAACACACACACGCACACACGAGTGGAGGGGGTTTGTATGACTTGAAAACAGCAAATTAAACCTACTTTAAAGACAATTGGTCAAAAAAAAAACCTACTTTAAAGACTAAGATGTGCAACTAACAGAGGGGATGAAAACAGCAAGTTATCTTGTGAAAATAGATGGATGATGATACTAGGACTCTAGGACTTTACCACTAGACCTCATACTCAATGTCATGGTGCAATTTCTGAAACATTTAATTCCTATTGATGAATGCATTCGCATATTCACCTATGGTATAGCATGAAATGCATGATTCCCCAGATATACAAACTAGTGCATGGCGTCTACCCTAGTTTGGTACCCTAAATGCAACCTAGGCATGGAATCTACCTAAGAATGCAGCAAGGTCCATTAACACACAAATGAGATTATGAATGCAAATAAAATCCTAAGGCATGGCGTCTACCTTAGGTGCTTTAGTATTGATTTCACACAATTAGATTTCAGCCAATTATTAAATCCTAAGTTGTTTATCACTTGTATTAGGGGCTGATTGGTTGTCCTCACCCTAAATTGATTAAATTCTAGATGCAATAACCCTAGGTGATCAATTAAGGATTATAAACACATAGAGAACAATGATAAAAGTAAAATCAAAATCATCAAATCTATGAAATTAAACAAACAGCAACTACATCACCAATCCACTGAATATTCAGCCTAGGGCTGAACCCTAGGCCCTAGAAAACGTGATTAGTTCATGCTAGAAAACAAGAACATCAAAGAAATCATGTTTATCATCTCCAAATTACAAGAAAAGAGAAGAAGAAAATCCAAAACCCTAGGAGAGCTCACGCCTCCAAGCTGCAGCCCCTCTCTCTCCTTTTCTAATTTTTTTCTCCAAGTATGGGAACCCTAGAACTCAGCAAGAGTTTGGTTTAAATAGGTAAGTGTAGCAGATCCCTATAGACTTGCATGTAGCTGATTTCCTCCCCTAATAAGCCTCCAATAAATCAGAAATTAAAAGGAGATAACTAAGGTAATTAAAAATCTGATTTTTAGAGCCAAATTAGGAAGGAAATTCTTTTCCAGGTGCGGCCAGCCATTCACTTAGCACACACGCCACTTCTCTTTTGGTTTGGGCTAGGCTTTTACTTCTTTCATGCTCTTGGACCCTCTCTTGGTCTTGGGCTTCTCTTTAAACAGCAAATACTCATTTAAGCTCAAAATGGGCTAATTTACATCCATTTGTTACCTATGGGCTTTCCACCTACAAAAGAGAGAAACACAAATAAATAACACAAAATATAGGGACTAAGTACTAAATACATGTAGATAGAGGGCCTAAATGCACACATTTAAGAGCCCAACAATTCCCCCAAACTTATCATTTGCTAGTCCCTAGCAAAACAAAACAAAAACTAAACTAAAACTCTAAAAACAAAACCACCTAACTTTCCACCAAAAATCTCAGGTATGCTTGATCATTCATAACTCAATCAAATAGATTACACACTAGTTCCAAAGATTCCGAAATGCCAACACTAACTCACAATCAACAAGGTTAAAGCATCTTGTGTGTAAGACAATATCAACATAGTTTTCAATCTCAAATTTTAAGCAAACTTGAGTAATCACAAGCAACTGTTTCACTTCAATTCTCACAAAGATAGTCACTCACAAATAAAGCACTGAGATATTAGTTAGATAGTGTGTGAGACCCGGAAATTTTCAAATTTATTTTGTGATTTTTCCTTATTTTAAAAATTTTTTTATAGAATTTATTTATCGGAAAATCTAATTTTTCCACCTTGAGCTTTAATTGTTTGACAAACTTTGACTAGGGTTTTGACCCAAGTTAGAACTTTAAAAGGTAGTACTTCTACTCATGAACCCAACGGTGCAAGTCTCGTATTATTCCGAGTCCGGGGGATTATTTTATGAATTTCCTAAATTTTCTTAGTTTGTGGAGCTTGAAATTTTCGAAATTTTTCTAAAGGGCAAATTGGTAATTTGACCTCATAGTTAATTAGTACTAGTCGATACGAGTCCGTAGTATTTTTCGGGGTATTTTTCTGAGTCCCGAGCTATTTTTAATTAATTTCTGAAGTTGGGGAATATAGAAAAAAGAAAAATAAAATAGGAAATCACCAGATCGCGCCCCGTGGCACGATCTGGAGCGTCCATCACTGCATGGCAGCAAGATCTGATGGCTGCATGTGCAGCCATGTGTTAGTGCACATGACATGTGTCACTTCCTCATTGGCCCATTTTGTGACGGTTGACTTGAGTCAACCCAGTCAACTCGGATGAGTCAACCGAGTTGACTCACTCACTCTCCCTATAAATAGCAGCGCACCCCCGAGCTGATTCCTCACATTTCAGCCGCACGCTTCCCAAGAGAGAGCTTCTCTCTCCTCTCTCCTCTTTTCTCTCTCTTCTTCAATCTTGTTTTGAGTTTATTTTCAGTTCTGGAGCTCCGATCGACGATCCGATTTCGCCTACGCGATCGTGGCGACGAGCTCTTCAATTCTAGTAGTGTGAAGGCTATGTTTTGGTGAAGTTTTAAAAAAATCATTTCTGAGCTCCATAGGTAATTTCTTGATCCCTGTCGAATTTCTGCTAAAAATTTTGTTAAATTAATCTCTTGTTAATTAGGCTATTTTAATCTTATTACTTAGCAAGTCTAGTAGTACCGAGACTCTGCCCGTGGGAAGTCTTCAACAGGTATACCCTTAACCCAGCTTATTTAATCTGCAGTTATTTAAGTTGTGGTTATAGACGGAACACCGTTTAACTGTTGTTATCAAATGAACTTAATAAATATTGAGGTTATATCAGTGGTAACCAAATAACGTGATGACTAAGGTCAGTCCATGAGCATACAGGCGTTGGGTACTGAGCCAGACCTCCCTCAGTTTCCCCATGCACTGACCTGGTCACGTTGTAGGTTCATATCTGATCAACCTCCTCGACAATAAATTAAAATAGATATAGAAACCACACGGTCTGACATGACTGTTTGCCTCGGGGTGCAAGGTCATATCGGATTAAGAATTCAGAGAAGCCTAGCAGTTACGCTAGTGCCAAACCTCTGAATTATACCTGGTCTTAACAGACAAGGTCATCGATTTACGTGAAGACCGTTTTTAACACCAGTTGTTGTCAAACTAGGAACTCCAGTTACCTAAAAGAGATCGTTGCGACGTGGCAAATTGTGATTTGTACTCGAAAACAGGCAAAAGCTTTCGACGCTAGGTAGGGGGACAACACACTCTGACTAGTGGATTTCCTGCATGTACTATATAATAAATACTGTGTGATAAAGATGCATGTTTTTGATTGGCATATCTGCTTGGTTTTATGATGATGAGAATGATGACTGTTATGCATATTCTCGTGAGATTGTTATTGTGTTTGACTTGAGAGTGAAAGGTCCCTTACGGTAGACCCTGGGTTTCGATCCCCAAAACCTCATGAGGGGTTGTACGGACGGACTGGTCGATTGTCCTTCTTGGGAGGCCAGTCTAGGCGGTATAACCATGAAATGGCCACTTTCGCTACCCTGTCCCAGTCAAATGACTGCAGGACTTTGTTATGTTTTTGTGAGAGGGTAGTTAGCCCTAACGGCTGGTCAACAGGTATGATTCTGAACTTGGGCCCGAAAAACTGTATTTTGAAAATTGCATGAGCATGCTACTCGTTTTACAAAACTTGACAACTGGTTTGTGTTATGCATTTAATTTTAAATTATCTCAAACTATTTTTCAAACCTAGCAGGGAGTTCCCTGAGGGGGAGCAATGAACGTATGTGATGCTCACCCCTACATTGTTGTTTTTCTCCCTCTCAGGTGCTGCGCGTGTGGACTTTGACGGCCTCGATTAAGGGGGTGGTGGTGCGGTCTCGAGCTTGTCAACTCCTGTGTTCCTGTTTAGTCAGTATATTTCCTTGGGCAGGTCCTTGGTGTCCTTTTACTATCTTTATATACCCTTGGTCATATCTTGTATATACACTGAGTCCTTGGGTTGTCTACTTTTGAATTATCGAGTCTATATAAACAGTTTCTTTGAAGTTACTCTAAACAATAGTAGCTCCGAGGGTTGGTTTAATTATGAATTAATTATTTTTGAATAAATTTTCCGCTGCAAACTCAAGCACTCTGATCCAACCCATTTTACTAAACCAAAAGGCTTAACCTATTTTGTGGATATTTGGGATTATAACACCGGGGGATTGGTTGTTGTAGTCTCAGGTATTCTCAAGATAGGTGCCTCTGTTACGTACCCGGGTTTCGGGGCGTGACATAGTGATTCCCTCAAAATGCATATGTGAGCGAGTTTGTGCATACAAATTCAAATTACTCACATATATGTATGAACAAAGGCACAAGTGAAAGAATAATGATATCATGAAAGATACCAAATACCTGAAATTAAATCAAAATACAATATGCTTCTATCTCATCTAATCTCCACATTAAGACTACACTTCACCTAAAATCATATAGGACTTTACATATGGGTTGTAATGGGGCTGAAGGTGAAGGGGTTAAACAAGGAAGGGTATGGAAAACATAAATACTTAAGGAAATTATAGAGAATCAAGTTTTACTGTGTGATTTCATTCTTATACAATTTGGCGACAAGGCTTGCATTCTTGAATTTGAACACTTGTGATACACATGCCTACCATTTTCACTTTTTTTTTTTTTTTTGGGGTCACAACAACATATTCTTTTCCTTTTCTTTTCTTTTCCACATTGTTCTCAAGCCTTGCACACAAATAAACAATTATCATAAACTAATTCTCTACAATCCCTCAAGTAAGGGTAAGATACACACAATGGAAGGGTACTTCCCCCAAACTAGGGCCGGAAAGGGTAACATGGTTGTAACACCTCGAATCTCGGGCCCATCAAAATACTGAACATCAAACTGTTAAATCTGTTTTCTCTTACTTTTGAGCCATGCACAACAACATAAGTAAATACAATTCTGTCAAAAACATTTTAAACAAACCACTGAGTAAAAACAATTAAATAAATCTTTCTGGGTTCCACTGCCTCGTCTTCTCCCCACTGTTTCCTCAGCCTGCTTAACCTATAAAACACAAATCCTACGCCACATCCATGGTGTACCGGGTTATACAACAAACCCGGTAAGCTCAGTAAAGCTCGTATAAATAGAATGACATAATAATAATTATAATATATTTTGGCAAATCAATTGCCTAATCGTTAACTATTAACCTCAACATCAACCTCAAACATTCATATCCTAATTAATAACCTCACGGCATAATCACCCTCGCTTCCCTTCTCAAGCTTCAGGCCTAAACCTTACCAAGTCCTAGTTAACAAATGCACACAAGAAATCCAGCAAACAATTAAACTAACTAATTTCAATCACGTCGCTCTTTGAAATACCCCAGCTTTAAAACCTTTTCGCAAATCCATTTTTAATTCCCTTCAAACCGTAAATCGAACTTTGAAAAACAATTAATACTCTGAAGCTGTAAAACTGTTAAAATATCTGAAGCAATACACAATATCTTACTGAAACTGTCATTTAAAACAATTGCTGGTGTAATACATTTCTTTAAAATACTTCTCAACTGAAAACTCTC
>QANW01013095.1:77456-94025 GCA_003254865.1 Dryas drummondii | reverse complement strand
TGTAACACCTCGAATCTCGGGCCCATCAAAATACTGAACATCAAACTGTTAAATCTGTTTTCTCTTACTTTTGAGCCATGCACAACAACATAAGTAAATACAATTCTGTCAAAAACATTTTAAACAAACCACTGAGTAAAAACAATTAAATAAATCTTTCTGGGTTCCACTGCCTCGTCTTCTCCCCACTGTTTCCTCAGCCTGCTTAACCTATAAAACACAAATCCTACGCCACATCCATGGTGTACCGGGTTATACAACAAACCCGGTAAGCTCACTAAAGCTCGTATAAATAGAATGACATAATAATAATTATAATATATTTTGGCAAATCAATTGCCTAATCGTTAACTATTAACCTCAACATCAACCTCAAACATTCATATCCTAATTAATAACCTCACGGCATAATCACCCTCGCTTCCCTTCTCAAGCTTCAGGCCTAAACCTTACCAAGTCCTAGTTAACAAATGCACACAAGAAATCCAGCAAACAATTAAACTAACTAATTTCAATCACGTCGCTCTTTGAAATACCCTAGCTTTAAAACCTTTTCGCAAATCCATTTTTAATTCCCTTCAAACCGTAAATCGAACTTTGAAAAACAATTAATACTCTGAAGCTGTAAAACTGTTAAAATATCTGAAGCAATACACAATATCTTACTGAAACTGTCATTTAAAACAATTGCTGGTGTAACACATTTCTTTAAAATACTTCTCAACTGAAAACTCTCACCACACTAGTACCCCGAGGAACTGCTGGTCATACACTGCCGAGTCATCTCTAGGCAAGTGCAGAGCAAATATATACTTGCTGTAATGCTGGTCATACACCGCCGACTAGGCAAGTGCACAGCAAATGTTATGCTGGTCATACAATGCCAACTAGGCAAGTGCAGAGTGAGTGCTGGTCGTACACTGCCGAGTCATCTCTAGGCAAGTGCAGAGCAATTATGTACCTGTGCTGGTCATACACCGCCGAGTCATCTCTAGGCGAGTGCAGAGCAATTATGTACCTGTGCTGGTCATACACCGCCGAGTCATCTCTAGGCGAGTGCAGAGCAATTATTTACCTGTGCTGGTCATACACCGCCGAGTCATCTCTAGGCGAGTGCAGAGCAATTATGTACCTGTGCTGGTCATACACCGCCGAGTCATCTCTAGGCAAGTGCAGAGCAATTATATACCTGCTGAAGGGGGTACTAATATGGCGGTTTGAAACCGCTTCTGAAATCCTCAACCAACCACATCTCAAAAATATTCTTCCAGATAAAAACTGAAATCTAATTTTTCCAATAAATCCGCTTAAATCAAATCATTCTCAAATCATGAAACCTACACAACCAAAATCATTTTCTAAAGGACAGAAATTCATTGATAAAACTTCCCCAAAATAATACTAAAAACCTTTTCCGAAAATTTGATTCCTACTCACGACCCCTTCCTCACTTGTTTGTCATTCCTACTCACAGTCTATTGTATGATAATTGCTTAATCCTCACTTAATCCTTTAGTCTCAATCTTCGTCAATTCCTTCTCATGGTCTGAACCCTATACTTGGCTTCTTTTAACATAAAGCATCAAATCACACCAAACCGACGATTTATTAACGGTACTCTACATTAAAAGTCCGATACGTTTCACTCANAGCCCAGTAGGTCCGGCCATCCAATTTCTGCCGGAACAGTGAAATCGCGGTGGTGCCGCCGCAACCCTTGTGGCGTCGAATCGTCGTCGTGGAGCGTCCCCGTCGTGAGGGAAGGTCATGGGCAGACTCGCCGTGGCCTGGGGAAGAGAACCCAGGTGGTCCGGCGCTGCAACTCCGTCGGAAAACACAGATCGCCGGCGAGAACATCTTCTCTGTCTTGCGTCATTTCTCCGTCGACGATGGTCGGCCGGCGATGGGGACGGCCACTGGAGGTCGGCGACGGCCAGAGGAACTCGCCGGCACCCGCCGTTGGTCGAGGGGTGGCCGGACGGTGAGACTGCCGAAGGGAGAGGGCAGTCGGAGAGAGAAAAGAAAGAGAGAAGGGAGACGCGGGGAGAGAGGAGAGAGAGTGTGTCCAGAAATTTCTGGATTTTGGGTATTTAAAACCCACTCCTACAAAATTACAAAATTGCCCTTCCCTTCAAATGCTCGTATCTCTCAAACTATAACTCTGTTTAATACGTGCTTCGTGTCTACGAACTCGTAGACTCGAGATCTATTAAACGGACCCAAGGTCAAAGACGAAAGTCCATTAGTTTGAAAAGTCAACTTTGGGTCGGGTCGTTACAACCTTCCCCCCTTACAAAAATTTCGTCCTCGAAATTTAGCATATATCGTAACAGACAAGTGATGCCCAAACTCGTACCTCCTATCGACCTCGCTGATCCCTCTATTGGCCACGTGCCAATGTGATTTGTTCAAGTCTCACCATGCTTCCGCTGCGCTTTCTGATTGACCCTCTGATCTCTTATTAATAAACTTACTCAACATTCCAACTCTTCTAACTTCAAACCTCATACTAAGTCTCAAACTTCCAATTTTCCTGAACTTCCTGAGGTGCAGAGAGATGATGACAGTGCATGGGACATTTCTCAAAACTTTCTCAAACATTTTCATGGCTCAAATTAAATAAATTTCTGAAATCACTTTAAAATCATTTCTTTCTCAAACTAGCTTTCACAAACATTTTCTGAACTGATTTCCTCAAACTTTCTGTAACATCACCATTCCTCACCCGGGCAGTGTGGGATCACTCACTTCTCCTCACCTGGTAGCTCGCCACTGCCTCGCGCAGCCGCCCACTCAGGGTCTTGGTCCCTGGGTCTTGCAATCCACACACTTCCGGCCGGTTCTAGCTCTGATACTATTTGTAACACCTCGAATCTCGGGCCCATCAAAATACTGAACATCAAACTGTTAAATCTGTTTTCTCTTACTTTTGAGCCATGCACAACAACATAAGTAAATACAATTCTGTCAAAAACATTTTAAACAAACCACTGAGTAAAAACAATTAAATAAATCTTTCTGGGTTCCACTGCCTCGTCTTCTCCCCACTGTTTCCTCAGCCTGCTTAACCTATAAAACACAAATCCTACGCCACATCCATGGTGTACCGGGTTATACAACAAACCCGGTAAGCTCACTAAAGCTCGTATAAATAGAATGACATAATAATAATTATAATATATTTTGGCAAATCAATTGCCTAATCGTTAACTATTAACCTCAACATCAACCTCAAACATTCATATCCTAATTAATAACCTCACGGCATAATCACCCTCGCTTCCCTTCTCAAGCTTCAGGCCTAAACCTTACCAAGTCCTAGTTAACAAATGCACACAAGAAATCCAGCAAACAATTAAACTAACTAATTTCAATCACGTCGCTCTTTGAAATACCCCAGCTTTAAAACCTTTTCGCAAATCCATTTTTAATTCCCTTCAAACCGTAAATCGAACTTTGAAAAACAATTAATACTCTGAAGCTGTAAAACTGTTAAAATATCTGAAGCAATACGCAATATCTTACTGAAACTGTCATTTAAAACAATTGCTGGTGTAATACATTTCTTTAAAATACTTCTCAACTGAAAACTCTCGCCACACTAGTACCCCGAGGAACTGCTGGTCATACACTGCCGAGTCGTCTCTAGGCAAGTGCAGAACAAATATATATTTGCTGTAATGCTGGTCATACACCGCCGACTAGGCAAGTGCAGAGCAAATGTTATGCTGGTCATACACTGCCAACTAGGCAAGTGCAGAGCGAGTGCTGGTCGTACACTGCCGAGTCATCTCTAGGCAAGTGCAGAGCAATTATGTACCTGTGCTGGTCATACACCGCCGAGTCATCTCTAGGCGAGTGCGAAGCAATTATGTACCTGTGCTGGTCATACACCGCCGAGTCATCTCTAGGCGAGTGCAGAGCAATTATGTACCTGTGCTGGTCATACACCGCCGAGTCATCTCTAGGCGAGTGCAGAGCAATTGTGTACCTGTGCTGGTCATACACCGCCGAGTCATTTCTAGGCGAGTGCAGAGCAATTGTGTACCTGTGCTGGTCATACACCGCCGAGTCATCTCTAGGCGAGTGTAGAGCAATTATGTACCTGTGCTGGTCATACACCGCCGAGTCATCTCTAGGCAAGTGCAGAGCAATTATATACCTGTTGAAGGGGGTACTAATATGGCGGTTTGAAACCGCTTCTGAAATCCTCAACCAACCACATCTCAAAAATATTCTTCCAGATAAAAACTGAAATCTAATTTTTCCAATAAATCCGCTTAAATCAAATCATTCTCAAATCATGAAAGCTACACAACCAAAATCATTTTCTAAAGGACAGAAATTCATTGATAAAACTTCCCCAAAATAATACGAAAAACCTTTTCCGAAAATTTGATTCCTACTCACGACCCCTTCCTCACTTGTTTGTCATTCCTACTCACAGTCTATTGTATGATAATTGCTTAATCTTCACTTAATCCTTTAGTCTCAATCTTCGTCCATTCCTTCTCATGGTCTGAACCCTATACTTGGCTTCTTTTAACATAAAGCATCAAATCACACCAAACCGACGATTTATTAACGGTACTCTACATTAAAAGTCCGATACGTTTCACTCACAATCTAATTACGTAAAAGACCGAAATACCCTTCACGGTGCCATTACTAGGATACCAAATCCAACAGCATAACGGCATCGTGAATGAGATTTCTCAAGCCCTTGTACCTGTTAAGACCAGACAACCAATATTTAAATATTCAAGGTTCACAATTTGGCCGTTCAATGACCGAAATGGGCGGTAACCACCACGCACGGTGGCTGCCCAGCCTCAAATTACACACAATACTCACCAACACATAAACAGACTCTAGGGTTGGCCTCTAAGAGTCCTGGGGAGGCTGATTAACAAGAAAAACCGCCCAGCTCGCCGCCACAAATGGCGGAGCCGTCGGTGGCAGCGGCGGCATATCCTATAAAAATGATTTTTCAACTAACAATCAACCAAATTTCAACATAGGCACTTCAATTGGATGAAAAACAATTCAGAAATCACTCAAATAGGCTCAATTCAAGGTAAACCCGAAATGGGTATAAGCCCTAAAATTTCAAATCTCTAAATTCTCAAAATTGACACGCAAGGACAAGGGGGAAAGAAAGCCCATACCTAGAGGATCATTTCTCATAACTGGACCGACGGCCAATTATCGCCGGAAATGGCCGAAAACGGCGGCGGAAGCTGGCGGCCGACTTGGTTTCCCGAGCTCATTGCTCCGTCGTGGAGCGTCGTATGGGCGAACGGAAACCATAGCTAGACTCACCATGACCCGGGGAACACAGCCCAGTAGGTCCGGCCATCCAATTTCTGCCGGAACAGTGAAATAGCGGTGGTGCCGCCGCAACCCTTGTGGCGTCGAATCGTCGTCGTGGAGCGTCCCCGTCGTGAGGGAAGGTCATGGGCAGACTCGCCGTGGCCTGGGGAAGAGAACCCAGGTGGTCCGGCGCTGCAACTCCGTCGGAAAACACAGATCGCCGGCGAGAACATCTTCTCTGTCTTGCGTCATTTCTCCGTCGACGATGGTCGGCCGGCGATGGGGACGGCCACTGGAGGTCGGCGACGGCCAGAGGAACTCGCCGGCACCCGCTGTTGGTCGAGGGGTGGGCGGACGGTGAGACTGCCGAAGGGAGAGGGCAGTCGGAGAGAGAAAAGGGAGAGAGAAGGGAGACGCGGGGAGAGAGGAGAGAGAGTGTGTTCAGAAATTTCTGGATTTTGGGTATTTAAAACCCACTCCTACAAAATTACAAAATTGCCCTTCCCTTCAAATGCTCGTATCTCTCAAACTATAACTCTGTTTAATACGTGCTTCGTGTCTACGAACTCGTAGACTCGAGATCTATTAAACGGACCCAAGGTCAAAGACGAAAGTCCATTAGTTTGAAAAGTCAACTTTGGGTCGGGTCGTTACACATGGTTAAGAAACAAAAAGGCTGACAAGGCTCAACAAGGCAACTAGGGGTATAAATTAACACAAAAAGGATGGCTAGAATGGCACAAACGAGACAAAGAAGGCCTAAATCATTTCCTAGGTTCCATGTAGTTACAACATGCTTCAATTAAATTAAGATGGAAGTTCTATCATTTGATTAAAAATGATGCACATTTCAAGCATTTGATTAGTGAAAAACAATGAGATCATGCAAACTCTAGATATTCAATGAACGCATGGAATATTAGCATATAACCCTCAAAACAAAAGCATTACGGCTCGAATCTGACAAGGGGTATATAAATTTTAGTAGAAGCCTAGATCATATAAGTCATGCAATCACTTTCAATTTAAACTATGCCAACATTGTAATCCACACAAAGATAGCTAAAATATGCTCAAAATGAGTAACATGTCAAAAGAACAATCAAAAGAACTAGTTTCATCAATTCGACCAAGGTATGCAAGATCAAAGCATTTGTAATTCATCATAGTGGTGGAAAGGAACCTAGAAGACATAAAAACAAAAATATTTTTGGTATTTTTCAAAAATTTAAACGAAAAGTTTCAAAACCTAAACCTAAAACTCTTCCCCCAAACTTAAATGAAACATTGTCCTCAAAGTTTCAAGCTAAGCATGCAATGAATCATTCAATCTGGGAAGACAAATACACTAACAACCTAGAAACACACAACAACCAACAAAAAACTAAAGGAAAGCAAAAGGTAAAGATCTTCCTGATATCCATGCAAACAGCCATAGGGCAATGTTTCTTCTCTCAAAATGTTAGGGTGCCTCCCAATTAGCGCTAAGTTTAGAGCCTTCAGCCAGACTTGGTAGTACATCATGCTAATGGAACAGGATCCTCCAAGAGCATGTTTTCCTCTGAATGCTCCATATTAGGCTCCAAGTAATGCTTAAGCCGATGGCCATTCACCTTGAATGTATTCTTTGTCTTTGTATTACAGACCTTTACTGCACCATGAGGGTAAACATTAGTAACAGTAAATGGACCATACCATGGAGAACGAAGTTTTTCTGGAAAGAGTCTGAGGAGAGAATTGTAAAGCAAGACTTTCTGACCCACTTCGAAATGTTTCCTCAAAATGGGCTTGTCATGGTAGGCCTTAGTCTTCTCTTTGTAAATCCTAGAATTCTCATAAGCCTCATTCCTGAGTTCCTCCAACTCACTCAATTGTAGCTTCCTATGCTCACCTGCCTCATTCATCTTAAAATTGAAATGTTTAATAGCCCAATATGCTTTATGCTCTAATTCGACAGGTAAATGACATGGCTTACCAAAAACCAACCTATATGAGGACATACCAATGGGGATCTTATACACTGTACGATAAGCCCATAGAGCATCTAAGAGGCGATCTGACCAATATTTCAAGGAGGGGCTCACAGTCTTCTCCAAAATTTGCTTAATTTTCCTAATATAGATCTCTGCCAGTCCACTCGTCTGTGGGTGATAAGGTGTAGAAACCTTATGCTTGATACCATATTTGCTCAGCAAGGCTGCAAATATTCTGTTGTTGAAGTGAGATCCTCCATCACTGATAATAGCTCTGGGAGTGCCAAATCTTGCAAAAATATGATCCTTAAGAAATCTGAGGACAACTCTAGAATCATTAGTCTTGGATGGAATTGCTTCCACCCATTTCGACACATAATCAACCGCAAGCAAGATATACAAATAACCCTTGGAAGAGGGAAAGGGACCCATGAAATCAATGCCCCAGACATCAAAAATCTCAAAAATAAGAATGGGGTTAAGAGGCATTTGATTTCGGGAAGAAATGTTACCCAACTTCTGGCATCTATCACATGTGGTGCAGAATGTATAAGCATCCTTGAACAGACTAGGCCAGTAAAAACCACACTGCAACACTTTTAGAGCCGTCTTCTTTGCTCCACCATGTCCTCCACATGCATCAGAATGACAAAAAGTTAGTATAGACTGAAACTCAGATTCAGGCACACACCTTCTTATGATCTGGTCGGGGCACCACTTAAAGAGATATGGATCATCCCATATATAGTACTTAGCCGTGCTGATGAGCTTCTCCTTCTGAGCTCTCTGTATGTCACCTGGAAGTTCTCCTGTAACAATATAATTAACAATATCACAGTACCAAGGAACATAAACAGACAATGAGAACAACTGCTCATTTGGGAATCGCTCATTCAGAGGAAGAATGTCCTCCTCTGTAGCAGAACTGTGCACCAATCGGCTAAGGTGATCTGCCACCACATTCTCTGAACCCTTCTTATCCTTAATCTCTAGGTCAAAACTCCTGGAGCAGCAAAATCGATTTAATCAGCCTGGGCATCGCATCTTTCTTATGTAAAAGGTACCTAAGAGCTGCATGATCATAAAACCCAATCACTTTATTTCCAATCAGATATGACCTAAATTTCTCTAAAGCAAAAATAACAGCCAAAAGCTTTTTCTCTGTAGTGGAATAATTCAGCTGGGCATCGTTGAGAGTTCGACTAGCGTAGTAGATAACATGTGGTCTCTTGTTCACTCTCGGCCCTAACACAGCTCTCACAACATAATCAGAAGCATCGCACATTAGCTCAAATGGCAAACTCCAATCAGGAGGGATAATGACTGGAGCTGATGTGAGAAGGGTCTTCAATCTGTTAAATATGGCCAGACACTCCTCATTGAACTCAAACGGCACCTCTGGCCAACAATCTACTCAAAGGCCAAGCTATCTGGGAGAAATCCTTAATGAACCGGCTGTAAAAACCTGCATGACCAAGAAATGATCTCACATCTTTAACTGTCAAAGGTGGTGGAAGATTACTTACCAGATCAACCTTGGCCTTATCCACCTCTATCCCTCTGCTGGATATGACATGTCCAAGAACAATACCTTGTTGTACCATAAAATGGCACTTCTCCCAATTCAAAACCAAATTGCATTCCTGGCATCTTTGTAAAACCAAAGCAAGCTTATGGAGGCATTTATCATAAGAAGAACCAAATACCTAGAAATCATCCATAAATACCTCTATTATATGCTCCACCATATCGAAAAAAATGCTCATCATGCGTCGCTGAAAAGTGCCTGGAGCATTGCACAAGCCAAAGGGCATGCGCCTATAGGCAAAAATGTCATAGGGACAGGTAAATGTCGTCTTCTCCTGGTCCTCTGGGGCTAGAACTATCTGGTTGTATCTTGAATACCAATCTAAAAAGCAATAATGGCTATGACCTGCAAGACGTTCCAACATCTGATCAATAAAAGGTAATGGAAAATGGTCTTTCTGAGTACCTGAGTTAAGTTTCCTGTAGTCTATGCAGACACGCCACCCTGTCTGTACTCGAGTTGGCACTAGCTCATTAGCATCATTTCTGACCACTGTGACACCAGACTTCTTAGGAACCACCTGCCCCGGACTCACCCATTTGCTATCTGATATGGGATAAATAATACCCACATCTAGCAACTTCAGCACCTCCTTCAGCACAACTTCCTTCATCACTGGGTTGAGTCTACGTTGAGCCTTTCTAGTCGGCTTGGCTCCATACTCCAATAATATCCTGTGCATACACCTCGAGGGACTGATTCCCTTGATATCTGCAATACTCTACCCAATCGCTATTTTGTGCTCTCTCAGCACTCTCAACAATTTCTCCTCTTCCTCTGCATTGAGGTTGGAAGCAATGATCACAGGTAATGTGCTTCCCTCACCTAAATAAGCATAAGATGCTTAGGCAAATCCTTCAACTCTAGCTTAGGTGCCTGCAACACAGAGGTTACAAGTTTTGTATCAGAAACAGGTAAAGGCTCAAAAGCAGAAATATACTACCTGAACAGCGGAGTACGGCCTCTAAGTGAGCCAAAATGCTCTCAACCTGCTCATCCTCATGCACAGCCATAAGGCTATGAATCAAAGCCCTATCCAACGAATCATTGCGACAACTCACATTAAACACCTGTTGACAAACCAAGTCCATCACATCCACCCTAAAACACTCATGCTCATCACTAGGTAGTTTGAGTGCTTCAAACACTCTGAAATCAATGGTCTGTCCCTGCACATTCATAGTCAATGTATCCTGTTGAACATCAATTTTTGTACCTGCAGTGGCCATAAAGGGTCGACCAAGTATCAAGGGTAACTGTGCCTCATACATAGGTACGGCCTCCATTTCCAAAACTAGAAAATCAGCCGGCAATATCAATCCATCTACTCTCACAAGTACATTCTCCAAAATTCCTCTGGAGTACTTAACTTATCTATCAGCTAACTAGATACTCACAGAGGTCGCCTTTAGCTCACCTAAATTCAGAGTCTCATACACAGAAAATGGCATTAAATTCACAGAAGTACCTAAATCAAGGAGAGCTTTCTCAAACCTGCGATCCCCAATGATACAAGGGATAGTGAAGCTGCCTGGGTCCTTGAGCTTGGGAGGTAGCTTCCTCTGAAGCACTGCTGAAACCTCCTCATAGACCTTTACTATCACGAACTCCTTGAACCTCCTCTTGTTCGTGCACAAGTCCTTGAGGAACTTTGCATATCTAGGCACTTGCTTAATAGCATCTAGAAAGGGAATATTGATCTCCACCTTCCTGAATATCTCCATAACACCCTTCAGAGGGTCCTCTTTTTTAGCTTTCCGCAACCTGCTAGGGAAAGGAGCATGTATAGAAATCAACTTATAAGGGTCAGATTGTACCTGAGGTAAGGGAAACCCCTTAGGAGCTACGACATGGTTGCCTAAAGATGGCACAGAAGGGTCTAAGGTATCCTCAACAGGTTCGGCTATGACCTCAGGTGCATCTTCTAACTCGACACCTTTCTCAACAACTACTTCCTCCACTTTCCCAACTATCTTACCTCCTCTGAGAGTAATTGCATTCACCTGCTCATTGTTCTTGGGGTTAATGATCACTTGCCCTGGAAGTTTCCCTGGCTCTCTCTGATTCAGTGCAGTAGCTAACTGGCCCATTTGTTGCTCAAGATTCGCAATGGCCCTATCAGTCTTCTGCATATGTGTCTCTGACTTATGAATGAAAGACTGTGTGCTCTGAGCCATGGATGCAATCAAATCTTCCAAGGACTTCTTCTGAGGCTGTTGTTGTTGATAGCCCTGATGTGCCTGATGTTGTGGAAATGAAACTTGAGGCTACTGCTAATTCTGGTTATTACTCCACCTGAAATTGGGATGATTCCGCCACCCTGGATTGTAAGTAGGAGAAAATGAATCATTCCTGGGCCTCTGATTATATGAGTTCAGCCTGTTGGCCTGTTCTTGCAAAAACTCAAGGAAATCGACACCATGAGGGCAATAAATCGTTTCATGTCCAGGTGTAGCACAAATGGCGCAAACCTCCAATGATGGAGCTCTCTGCTTCAGGGCAAGCATGGCATCCATTTTGCATTCCAGCCGAGCGATCTGCGCATTAGATGCAAAATTATTAGAAGTATTAACCTCATTAACTCCAGTGCACTTACCTCTAGTATCTGAATGCATTGTTTCTCTTGCCATCTCTTCATAGAGGTCAGAGGCCTCTTGTGGCGTCTTATTCCTGATAGAACCACCTGAAAAATTAATCACAGCATTCCTACTAGCAGGGGTTAGTCCTTTATAAAATATTCACATTAATAAGTTTAAAGAAAGTCCATGATGTAGACATTGAAGTAGCAGTGTATTAAAACGCTCCCAAGCCTCTGAGAATGACTCATCTTATTGAGAAAACTGCATAATCTTATCTCTCAGCATATCTGTCTTTTGAGATGAAAAGAACTTTTCTAGGAACTTCTTCTCAATTTCATCCCAAGTCCTCAATGATCCAGGTTTCAAAGAATTCAGCCAGAACTTAACTTTATCCTTCAAAGTATAAGGAAACACCCTCATCTTGAGTTGATTCTCATTCACACCTGTCAAGGGCAAAAAGCTCACAGCATTAAATATATCTTTAAGGTGAGTTAACGGATCTTCACTAGGTAAACCATGAAAAGAGGGCAGCATTTTAAAGTGAGAGGATTTGAGCTCATAGTTTCTTGCAGCAGGTGGCAAGGCAATGCTCGAAAGGGATGCAGGGATGGTTGGGATGTCTAGATCCCCCATGTGTTCCACGTCGTCTTCCTCGGCCATAACTTTTTCAGATTGGTGAGAGCTTGATGAAGATGTAGGAGACGGTGTAGGGGATGGCAAAGGTAGACGTGTTGTTGCTCGCACTTGTTCTGCCTTACTCCTTTCACAAAACAATCTGATTTAGGCTAATCTCTCATCCAAATGAGTGTTATCAATTGGCTCGTTAGGATCTGGCTGGGACATGCACAAGTACCTACAAAATAAGAAACTAACAAATTAGAACCACAATTAAACAATAAGAAAAGAAAAGTAATTTTCGGATATATATATATATATTTTTATTTTTTTATTTTTGGAAATAAATAAATTATTTAATTAAATAAATAAATACGAAAAATCAGAAAATAAAAACAGAAAAGGAAAATTAATTAATCAAAGTGAATAAACTAAAAAGGAAATTAGCAAAATCAGAAAATTAAAACAAAAATCAATTCAAATTCAAATTTCTTAATTAGATGCAATCCTACCTAACTTGGAATTCAACTAGCCTAAACTAATAAGGAAACAATCACCAAATCAGATCATGCAAATAAAGCAAGGAATTTAAATTTAAACTTACCTTCCTAATTAGATGCAAACACTAACACACAAAGGAAAGTTAATTAACACCTATCCATACTTGCCTACCTAGCTGAATTAGACTCCTAATGTAACTCAACTACTAAAAACATGCAGCCAATTAAAGATCAAAACCCATGGCACCAAAAAAAAAAAACAAACTAGCCTAAATCACTAACACGCTGGCAGCAAGAACATGCAGCAAGAGTGTTAATAACTCAAGGCCAAAACTTGCAACACACAAACACCAATCCTAATCACTAGACTCATGGCACAAGAACAAAAAGAAAGGAAACTAAATTAATAAAAGGAAACAGAGAATAATCACTAAATAAGGACACTAAAATAACACATTAAGATTGTCATAAAGATCAAAACTAGTCCCCGGCAACGGCGCCAAAAACTGTTCGTTAAATTTTAATACTCGCAATGCACGAATCTATATATAATATAGATGGCAAGCAAGGTCGATCTCACGAGGACTAATTAAGATCTTTAAATGATAAACCTTAGTGCTAAAACAAAACAAGAAAATAAAACACAAGTGGCTGCCCAAGTTGTCACACCTAGCGCAACTACTTACTAAAATGAAACACACACGCACACACGAGTGGAGGGGGTTTGTATGACTTGAAAACAGCAAATTAAACCTACTTTAAAGACTAAGATGCGCAACTAGCAGAGAGGATGAAAACAGCAAGTTATCTTGTGAAAATAGATGGATGATGATACTAGGACTCTAGGACTTTACAACTAGACCTCATACTCAATGTCATAGTGCAATTTATGAAACATTTAATTCCTATTGATGAATGCATTCGCATATTCACCTATGGTATAGCATGAAATGCATGATTCTCCAGATATACAAACTAGTGCATGGCGTCTACCCTAGTTTCTACCCTAAATGCAACCTAGGCATGGCATCTACCTAAGAATGCAACAAGGTCCATTAACACACAAATGAGATTATGAATGCAAATAAAACTGTAAGGCATTGCGTCTACCTTAGGTGCTTTAGTATTGATTTCATACAATTAGAATTCAGCCAATTACTAAATCCTAAGTTGTTTATCACTTATATTAGGGGCTGATTGGTTGTCCTCACCCTAAATTGATTAAATTCTAGATGCAATAACCCTAGGTGATCAATCAAGGATTATAAACACATAGAGAACAATGATAAAAGTAAAATCAAAATCATCAAATCCATGAAATTAAACAAACAGCAACTACATCACCAATTGATGAGTGTTCATTTTACGTTATTTTATAATACTAACTCCCTAACCTAGAGTGTTAGAACTCGATACTTTGGTGTCTGTTATCTTGTTTTTGTGTTTTTAGGTCTAATGAAGCAAAAATAGGAAATAGGAGCAAATGGAGTCGTTTTTNCATCACGCCTACAAAGAGAAAGCCCAAGGAATCCTAGCTGAAAAAGAAGTCAAAACCCTGGAAAATAGAGCACCAATTTCGACAGCAATTCTGTAATTCTCCAGAGAGAACCAGGTAGCATGCCATATATGGTTGGAAAGATACGGATGTTAGCTTCGCAGGGAAGTTGACGGATTTCGATTCCGAGTTTTCTAGCTCAAGATATGACCATTTTAGTGGAGGTAGCACAGCAGTTTTGCGAGCTGAAAATAAGTTACGTCCAAAAAGAGCCCAAATCAGCCCAAGGCCCACTTTTGGCCGAAAATTGGAAGTCTTAAGGAGCAAGAAATTCACTTAAGCCCATGTTCTTTTTAATGAAACCCTAGCCGCACCTTGTCTTCTCCTTGCCTCCTAAGGAATTCTCACCTCACCTCTATAAATATATCCTATTCTCTCATTGTTTAGGGTTCCCATATTTTATATTTTCAGAATTCAAAGAGAGAGGGGGAGGCCGAATTTCAGAGGGAGAGAGTGAGAGGGTGGCGCCACTTGAGGGAGAATGAGAGACCATGTGCCGCAGCCCTAGCTCACCTTTGCCGTGAGCCTCCTTGCTGCTATGTCTCTCCTCTTCTTCTCTCTTGTGCCGCTGCCACCCTCTTGTGATGTTCTTTGTTTTTCTTTTGATTTTCTTCTTCTTCTTTAGTTAATTATTTGTTCTTGCNGGCAAAGGTAGACGTGTTGTTGCTCGCACTTGTTCTGCCTTACTCCTTTCACAAAACAATCTGATTTAGGCTAATCTCTCATCCAAATGAGTGTTATCAATTGGCTCGTTAGGATCTGGCTGGGACATGCACAAGTACCTACAAAATAAGAAACTAACAAATTAGAACCACAATTAAACAATAAGAAAAGAAAAGTAATTTTCGGATATATATATATATATTTTTATTTTTTTATTTTTGGAAATAAATAAATTATTTAATTAAATAAATAAATACGAAAAATCAGAAAATAAAAACAGAAAAGGAAAATTAATTAATCAAAGTGAATAAACTAAAAAGGAAATTAGCAAAATCAGAAAATTAAAACAAAAATCAATTCAAATTCAAATTTCTTAATTAGATGCAATCCTACCTAACTTGGAATTCAACTAGCCTAAACTAATAAGGAAACAATCACCAAATCAGATCATGCAAATAAAGCAAGGAATTTAAATTTAAACTTACCTTCCTAATTAGATGCAAACACTAACACACAAAGGAAAGTTAATTAACACCTATCCATACTTGCCTACCTAGCTGAATTAGACTCCTAATGTAACTCAACTACTAAAAACATGCAGCCAATTAAAGATCAAAACCCATGGCACCAAAAAAAAAAAACAAACTAGCCTAAATCACTAACACGCTGGCAGCAAGAACATGCAGCAAGAGTGTTAATAACTCAAGGCCAAAACTTGCAACACACAAACACCAATCCTAATCACTAGACTCATGGCACAAGAACAAAAAGAAAGGAAACTAAATTAATAAAAGGAAACAGAGAATAATCACTAAATAAGGACACTAAAATAACACATTAAGATTGTCATAAAGATCAAAACTAGTCCCCGGCAACGGCGCCAAAAACTGTTCGTTAAATTTTAATACTCGCAATGCACGAATCTATATATAATATAGATGGCAAGCAAGGTCGATCTCACGAGGACTAATTAAGATCTTTAAATGATAAACCTTAGTGCTAAAACAAAACAAGAAAATAAAACACAAGTGGCTGCCCAAGTTGTCACACCTAGCGCAACTACTTACTAAAATGAAACACACACGCACACACGAGTGGAGGGGGTTTGTATGACTTGAAAACAGCAAATTAAACCTACTTTAAAGACTAAGATGCGCAACTAGCAGAGAGGATGAAAACAGCAAGTTATCTTGTGAAAATAGATGGATGATGATACTAGGACTCTAGGACTTTACAACTAGACCTCATACTCAATGTCATAGTGCAATTTATGAAACATTTAATTCCTATTGATGAATGCATTCGCATATTCACCTATGGTATAGCATGAAATGCATGATTCTCCAGATATACAAACTAGTGCATGGCGTCTACCCTAGTTTCTACCCTAAATGCAACCTAGGCATGGCATCTACCTAAGAATGCAACAAGGTCCATTAACACACAAATGAGATTATGAATGCAAATAAAACTGTAAGGCATTGCGTCTACCTTAGGTGCTTTAGTATTGATTTCATACAATTAGAATTCAGCCAATTACTAAATCCTAAGTTGTTTATCACTTATATTAGGGGCTGATTGGTTGTCCTCACCCTAAATTGATTAAATTCTAGATGCAATAACCCTAGGTGATCAATCAAGGATTATAAACACATAGAGAACAATGATAAAAGTAAAATCAAAATCATCAAACCCATGAAATTAAACAAACAGCAACTACATCACCAATTGATGAGTGTTCATTTTACGTTATTTTATAATACTAACTCCCTACCTAGAGTGT
>QANW01013095.1:13743-68308 GCA_003254865.1 Dryas drummondii | reverse complement strand
AGGTGCAAACACATGGGGGCTGCGGCAAGGAGAGAGGAAGAAGGAGGCACCTAGCAAGCAGGAGGAACTCACGGCAGGGTGAGCTATGGTTTGCGGCAGCAGGCTGGTCCTTCTCTCTCTCACTTGTCACGCCACCCTCTCTCTCTAAGTCTCTCTCTGAATTCGGCTCCCCTTACAAGAAATAAAAGCTGAAACTAAAAACCTAAAACAGAAAAATAAAACTAGAAGAAGAGAGGAATTTCGGCTGGAGTGTGTAGGTGCAAAAAGTGATGCTAGGGTTCTGAATGAAAGGGATTTATATAGAGGAGCATTCCTTGAGAGGCAAGGAGGAGCAAACTTGCGGCTGCTAGGGTTTCCCTCTCCTAGTTGCTTGCGGCTTCAGCTAGGGCTAGCTGTATCAAGGCCTTGCGTGTTGGGCTGCTCCCTTTGGGCTTAAGTGGCTCACGCCTAGCCTAGCTAGGGTCCCTCCCTTGCGCATGGGCTGGTAGTCTTGGGCTTTGGGCTTGCATGTTGGGCTTCAGTGGCTTGCACAAGATGGGCTAGGGTTTCACTCCATGGGCTTCCACCTTGGGCTTGTCACCTTGGGCTTGCGCATGGCCCCTTGTCTTGCTAGGGTTTGCATGGCATGCATGCGCATGCATGGGCTGCCATCTTCCTCCTTGCGTATGGCTTTTGGGCTGCTAGGGTTTGGGCCCATGCATGTGCATGCATGGCCCACTTGGTTCGGCATCCCTAGGGCCCATGGGCCCTCCACTTTTGACTTCCCATTTTGCCCCTCATTTCCATTTGAATTCAAATTCATTTCTTCCCTCCATTCATTTCCATGGATGTCCACCACCTTCTGGAAGCTTCTGGAACCTTGAACAACATTTCCTAGTGCAACTAGGATTCCTTGAAAATGAGAGATTCCTTATCCATTTGTACTTCTCGTAATGACCATATTGCCCCCGGGGTCTCCTAGTGTCACTAGGACTCCTTTCCCTAGTTGGGTTAGGTTTCCTAGTTCAACCAGGATTTCCTGTTCGAATCAGGATTTCACATTTCTGGCTCCGCAATGATGGTTATGGATTTGACGTTTCCTAGTGTGACTAGGAATCCTCATTTGACTAGGCTTTCTGCACTTTTCTTGGTTTGACCAGGATTTCACTCGTTTTCCTGGTTTGACCAGGAAATGTCCCAAAATGGCTTCATTTGCTTCTTTTTCTCATTTCTGCTTCATTTGACCTGAAAATACAAAAACAAGACAAGAAACACAAAATATCGAGTTCTAACACTCTAGGTTAAGGAATTAGTATCATAAAGTGATGCAAAATGCACACTCATAAGCTTTTACTTCTTTTATGCTCTTGGACCCTTTCTTGGTCTTGGGCTTCTCTTTAAACAGCAAATACTCATTTAAGCTCAAAATGGGCTGATTTGCATCCATTTGTTACCTATGGGCTTTCCACCTACAAAAGAGAGAAACACAAATAAATAACACAAAATATAGGGACTAAGTACTAAATACATGAAGATAGAGGGCCTAAAATCCACACATTTAAGGACCCAACACTTGACAATGATGGTTCTGGTCTTGATGTTTCTTTGTACGACTAGGAATCCCCATTTGACTAGGATTTCTGCTTTTTTCCTAGTTTGACCAGGAAATGTCCCAAAACAGCTCCAATTCCTCCTATTTCCTATTTATGCTTCATTCGTCCTAAAAACACAAAAACAATATGTAACAGAGCAACCTAAGGTGATCAATCAAAGATGCAAAACAAATAGATTCAAATATAACAGAGTTCCAAGATTTACAAACATGTAATATAAATAAAACTTCAACAATCCATAGCAAAAGTGAATAGCATAACTAGGGCTTCATGGGCTTCATCCTAGCCCTAGCTAGATGTTTAGCTACACATAATTAAATTCACAATAAAATAAAACATAATTAAAACTAGGGAAATAAAAAGGAAGATAAGAGAGCAAGCCACGGCAGCAAGGTGGAGGTGATGACGTGATGGCTCAAAGTGGCAGCGGCAAGGTGGCACAAGGTGGTGGTGTGGTTGCAAGGTGGTGGCGTGACAAGGCCCTTCTCCTTCTCCTTCCCCTAGGGTTCGGCACAAAAATAAAGAGAAGAGAGAGATGGCTGCAGAAAGAAAAATAAAGAGAAGAGAGAGAGATGGCTGCATAAAGAAAAATAAAGAATGAGGGAGAGGTGGCTGCGGCTTGAAGAATCAAGGAGAAAGAGAGAACTAGGGTATGGCGGCTAGAAAAGAAAGAGACTAGGCTAGGGTTTCAGAACTTTGCAAAAGGGAACCCCTTCTTTGTGTTATAAAGATGTATTTATAAAGTGAAGGGGGCTGAAGCTTTCCTCTCATTTTCAATGTGGGATTCAGAAGTTTCCTTACACATCGAGACTTATAATTTTAGGCCAAGCATGGGCCTTGGGCTGATTTGGGCTCTTTTTGGGCGTAACTTCTTTTCAGCTCGCGGAACTGCTGCGCTACCTTCACTAAAATAACCATATCTTGAGCTAGAAAAATTAGAATCAAAATTCGTAAAATTCTCTGCAAAACTAACATCCGTAGCTTCCCAACCATATATGGCATGGCATCAGATTCAATCTGTAGAGGTTTGGGCATGCTGTTGAAGTTGCTGCTTATTTTCACAGGGTTTTGACTTTCCTTCTTTCACTTAGATTCTTTGTGATATTTGACCAAATCTTGCAATATCTCCTATCCAAATCAGAATTTCAACTTAAAGGAAAGTCTTCTAGGCCAAGAAATAGAAATGTGGCTTCATCCTCTTGGGCTTGGCGCATGGCATAGACTTAGGGCCCAATCATCCCTTCTTGCACCTCAAGTCTTCTAGAATCTTCTTGAACCTTTGACTTGTTGACTTTGACTTTGACCCCACTTCTCCTAATCTCACTAGGACTCCTCATGGAATTAGGATTCCTCTTCAAACTTGGATTTCCACTTTTACCATAATGCCCTTGATGTCTCTTAACATGGTTAGGACTCTTTTTCCAACTAGGATTAGGTTTCCTAGTTCAATCATGATTTCCTGCTCCTATTAGGATTTCTCATTTATGACTTCTGGCAATGGTGATTTCTTCTTCCCCAAGAATGACTTTTCCTGATGTGATCAGGAATACTTATTCGACTAGGATTGCACCTTTCCTAGTATGACCAGGATTTCTCCTCCTTTCCTAGTTTGACTAGGAAAACCTCAAAAATTGGTCTTTTAAGCTCATTTCCTTCATTTGCTCATCTAATCATACAAACACAAAATCAAACTAAAAATACATAATTTATCAAGTTCCAGCACTCTAGGTTAGAAATTTAGTATTATAAAGTGATGCAAATTGCACACTCATCACACCCCCAAACTTAGATTTTGCTAGTCCTCGAGCAAAAAGAACAAAGAAACGACTCAAGATAGACTCAAAACATCCCAACACATGAATTCATGAGTACAACCGTCAATAGCATAGTCAAGCATGGTACATATAGAATTTATTCTTCAACTTCTAATAATGCTTCAATTAACTTACCTCACTCCTCCATTTAACGTATAGACCATTTTTGACACAAACTCAAGTGTTAGACAAACAAAACTAAATCAACATATACAAAATAGCATCAACACCAATTCTCAAAATGACATAACCCTCAATAATAAAGCGCTCAGAGATTGGGTTGACATGTGCACTCAAGTATATGTGAGAGATAATATGTAACAAATACAAAAAGCTCACATATTAATCATGAAAGAAAGGCACATTGAAACAAAAGCACTGATCTCAAGAGAGAGAATTAAAATACTCGGAATAGAATCAATAACCATAGGCCTCCCTTTCATCTAAACTCCACATAATGAACCACAATTCTCCCAAGATCAAGTAGGGCTTCCATAAGGGTTGTAATAGAGGCTTAGGTTAGGATATGGTATTGAAACGAAATGGACAACAAAGGGTTTAAGACTATGGATTTGAAAAGAGAAAACAATGGAGGTATTCCTTGCATAATTTGCACTCATGGCTCGAATTTGAATACCCTTATACTTCAATCTTTTGTAATCATCCCTTTGTTTTTTGTTTTTTTTTTTTTTTTCAAGGGAACGACAAACAATCTTAAGCACAATTCCTTTTTTTTCAAGCTATGCATAAACATTTTTTTTCAACCTCACAGCTTACCAACTCAATGCAAATCTATAGGTAAGGTAAACGGGTAGAGGAGTGAAACTCCCCCAAACTTAGGGTTTGGTATAGGGGTAAACAAAGAAAAGGTCATTAGGCTCAAAATGTTTGACTAGGGCTATAACACAAGGTAGGCTTTAGGCTATGAGTGAAAAACAAACAAGACCTAATTTCATCTCCTAAGATTCATGTAGTTCTATCCATGCTTTGTATAGGATAAGAAAGAAGTTCTAGCTCTTTGATTCACAATTGTATTCCAAGTACTCAATCAAAAGAAAGAATAATGAGATTACAACGACTTTATATGACAAGAAAATATTAGAGTAATACTCAGGAATTGAAGTACAGGGCTTAAAAGCTCACTTAGGTCATACAAGTCTACTCTATCTAGTATATGCATCTCGAGTCATGCAAATCATCACTTAAGTTCATGAAAACAAGGTCCAAGTTTATAGAGTTGTAAAGCATGTTATGAAGCAATACTAGAAAAAGAAGAATACACACTATATACACAAAGCTAGCTACACATGCTTCTTGACAGCTATACACACTTAAATCAATTAGTTGGAGACTCAAAACTACCCAAAAACAAATAAACACTACAAGAAAAAAACGTTTGGGCCACGAACCTAGTTCCTCTCCCAAAGTCAAATTTCGTCGCCCAAAAGTTTGGGCGACGAACTTAGTTCGTCGACAGTTTAGCCACCTAAGCCATGACGCCCAAAACAAGGAAACTGTGAGATAACTCAGTGAGTGGACAGTTTAATAAAAACGAAAACAAAAGTAAACTTCCAGTTTCAGAAAATCCTCCAAACAACGTTTAGCTCTAAAATCTCACGTCACTCTTTGAAATCTCCCAGTTTTAAAACCATTTCCAAACTTTAAGAGTGTTATAAACCAATGAAACTCAAGAAAAAAATAATTCAAAACACATTTCTCAATAACCAATCATTTAATTTATCAAAGTCATAAAAATATTAAAATCGAAAACTTTATAGAACTCGAAAGTATTTCTCACTTAAAATCCAGACTTAAACCCTTGAAAATACCAATTTCATTTCCCACCATGCTATATACCCTGAATAACCTGGCCATACACCTGTGCGGAATTCCTGCATCGCACAGGCAGGCAATATCCTGGCCATACACACGTGTGGAGTGAAATCCAACACGTGCGAAGTGAAATCCAACACGTGCAGGCAATATCATGGCCATACACACGTGTGAATAAAATCAGCACGTGCAGGCAATCCTAGTCATACGTGCACGCAGAGCAGCCCCCAAAGGGCGAAGCATCCCGACACACGGCCCAAAGCCTATATGTGTGCCGTGATGGGTCCCAAAGACCTATTAAATCTGATAACCTGGAGGGTACTTCAAGGGTGGTTTGAAAAACCAATTTTTCCATAACCCAAATAAATCTTTTTCCATCAAGAATAGATTATTGTACTTTCCCAAGAAACTTTAAATCCATGAACTTATTGCATAAATTCCAAATTCAAAATAAATTATCCTCCACAACGAAAATTCCCAAATTAACTAAATCAATACTTAACATGGAAATCTCATTTACAAATTTTCAAAGCTAGATAAAATCTCATGTTTGATTTTCAAATAATTAAATAGGCAAATAACCATTTAAAACCCATAATTCCATTAAAATCAAGGTCAAATTCACAAGTCATCATATTTGGATAAACTCATAAAAAAAAGATCATGACTTAAATCTCGAAGTTCATGAAAATCATTTTAAAGAAAACAAAATCCAACTCACTACTTAGTAATCGATTACTCAAGATATTAAACATAAACAAATCCATGACTTTATAAAAACGTTTAAGAAACCAAGTCCACTCACAGTCAGAATCCTAGCTTCGATCCTCCGCCGAAACGTTTCGGGCCGCGGTCGTCTCGCCTATAAAATAGACAATCAACGAAATACAATTAGTTCCGACTCAAGACACTTAAACGTAGATGTGTGCTCAACTTAACATCACGCCCGACACTCGTTCTAACTCGACGGTTTCCAACGTTCAAAATTAAACTTACAAACAACTTCGGCTTCTCCAATCACACTCACGTAGCCATACTCAAAAACCCACTCCACAAATGCCCAAAATAGTCCTTAGTTCACGAATGGCAGTGGGGGATTCAGAATTATTGTGGGTGCTACCCAAGGTGGCTGCCCCAACTCCAAATTCAACCAAGAAATGCCTAATTCCTCAAACCCACTCAATCCTTCAATCTTAAACCAAAATTGGGGTTCCTAGGAATAGAATTTATTATTCAAAACAACAAAAATAGCCCTCTAGTCCGAAAATTTAAGAACAACCCGAAATGGCTTCAAAACCCAAAAATTTCAAATTCCTATATACTCGAAATTAATCAACATCAGTTAGGAAAATGAAAGCCCAAAGGAAGAGGAAGAAATCTCACCAAAAATAGGGATGAAAGGGGCTGAGATTTGGCCAGAATCCGGCGAGGGAGAGGCGGCGGGTTGGGCTTCCTTTGGCCCTGATTTCACGCGTGTGGGAACTGGGCTGGCTGGAGGAGTGGCCGGGAGAGGTGGTCGGCGTCGGGAAGGCTCGCCGGAGGTCTCAGGTAGCCGGAATGGCCGGCGACGTGAGCGGAAGTGGTGACTGGGTGCAGAGGTTGGGTGCGCACAGAGAAAGGGGAGAGAGAGAAAACACGGGGGGAGAGAGAGAGAGAGAGAGAGAGAGAGAGAGAGAGAGAGAGAGAGAGAGAGAGAGAGAGAGAGAGAGAGAATAGGCTCGGGGGAACTGGTTGGCGCTGGGGGGTGTTCGCCGGAGCCAGGGGCTGGCCAGGGGTGGCCGGTGATGGTGAGTGGGGTGGCTGGGTGGTGCGCTCAGGGGAGTGCGGGAGTGGAGTGAGAGAGTTCCGGGGAAAGAGAGAGGGAATATTCTAGAGAGAGAGAGAGAAACTTATTAAAAAAAATCTGATTTTAAATTTTTTAAAACCCAATTTGTCAATTTTACATAATTGCCCCTCACTTCACAAGTCCGTATCTTTCAAACCATAACTCGAAACGACGCGTGCTACGTGTCTATGAAATCGTGGGCTCGAAACCTATCCAACGAACCCAAAGTCAAAATCAAAATCAAAAACCCACTAGTTTTAAAAGTCAACTTTTGGGTCAAGCCCAAATTAAAACAAAATTAACAATTAAATCAAAACCTTTTTATTTTCCAAATACAATTCAACATCATTTAAAAAAAATCTCTTAAAAACATAGTTAAATAAAAATTTAAATTTCTAGTGAAAATTTGGGTCGGGTCGTTACATTGGGCGACAGATTCAGTTCGTCTCTTAAAGCATATTATTCGTCGCCCAAAGCATGGTTTAGGCGACGAAAAATTTCGTCGCCCAAATCATGTTTGGGCGACGAAATTGTCCGTCGCCTAAACATGCTTTGGGGGAGGAATAATTAATTTCCTCGCCATTACATGCTTTGGGCGACGGAATTGTTCGTCGCCTAAACATAATTTGGGCGACGAACTTAACTATTCCTCGCCTAAAGAATTTTTAGGCGACAGACGAAATTGTTCGTCGCCTAAACAGGATTTGGGCGAGGAATAGTTACGTTCGTCGCCCAAATAATGTTTAGGCGACGAACAATTCCGTCGCCTAAACATATTTTTTTTTTTAAAAAAATTGTTTTTTTATTTAGATTATATATTTGAATTTAATATTTAAAAAAAAATCTTTATTCAAAAACTATGTAAAACAAAATTAATAAATTTATATATCCAAATATCCATACAAAATAGTAATAACCCTAATGGTCAATCTATTCTAAACCTGTAGCATCATCATCATTCATATCTGACGAAAGTTGATGAAAAGATGGTGGCGGGACAAACCCAGGTATCGCCTTGGTCAATGCAGCATACAACGCCTCCTTCTCCGCTCTCTCAGCTCATAAGTCCTCTTGCAACTTCTTCACTTGAGCGGACAACTCTAGGACAACTGCAGATGGCTGAGAAGAAGATGAAGACGAAAACGAGGATCGAACATCATGAATCCGCCCATATCCCATGCCGCGTATTTCCTTACCGAGCCTAACACCCAATGAGTCTATCATAATACGAAGTTCGACATCAGGATCGGGTACTGGAATCGACTCCAATGGAGTACCCGGAGGGTGCTGCTCGGCCAAGCTCTCCAAATATATTCTCGAGTTAGCCACCATCTTATCCTTCAAAATGTTATATATACAAGTAACCAATTAGAAAAATAAATATAAAAAAATTGTGAAAAAAATTAAAATATAAAAAACTAACATGTTTTGCCTTTGCCGCATCACAACCAAGATGAACATAGATATCCCCAAGAGTGTCTATCTCTGGGAATTGTGACCCACGCTGAAAAAGAAAATAATTTTGTTAAAGACCCAAACAATATTAAAGAATATATATGTATTAAATTAAATAATGACGTACCCGACGTCGCGACTCCACTTGATATGAGATGGGCGTCGGACCACTATGATGGTTAAACGGCTTCCCTTTCCGATTTCTGGCATTGGCGACCGACTTCTTCTGTTAAATATTAAGCAAGTTATATAAATGTGTTAGTGTATGTATACAATAATAGAATAACAAAACAATAATCGATTTTTTAAAGTCTTAAAATGATAAAACGTACCAAAAACGACGGCCCATGAAATGATCGCACAAAAAACGCCACTGGTCAGACCGCTCTACCAACTCCATAGGAGGGGTTCGCCAATGCCTCAACGGTCGACGAAAATCCCTTGAAATGCACGTGTAGTTCATGCTTCCACTGCCTATCGGACTTGATAAGTAAATCTGTCATGTACGTAACGGTGAAGGGATCATCCATCTGAATGTCAAAGTTAACCTGAAATAAAATATTAGATTGTTATGAATGATCAAATTTATCGTTTTAAATTAATTATTGAGGTATATACTCACTGAGATAGAGCGGATCACTTTGTGTTGAATCTCTGCTGGCAATTATTTCCAAGTGGTTGCAACCATGGTGCACTCGGCACGGATAATAGCCCCTACATCGTGCGAGAACAAACTGCCAACGTTAGGATCTAAGGGTCGTCGGCCGTTTTACACACACATGACTGGAATCCGCGCCCCAGTACTGAGCACGATCCGAGAGGACTTCAACCCACTACATGGTCCCCTCGTCGCAGTGGATGACGTCGCAATAGATGAAGCGGAAGCGGTGACCTGACTAGAGCGGTGAGATCGACGGGCCCTCCGTGGCATAGAGGGGCTCCCAGTACTCGAGGATGGCTGAACAACATCATTGGGAGCTGACTCCATCGCCTTCCACCTTATAACTAAATTATATTTCTCAAACTAATTAATCTACATTTTGTAATTAAACTAAATTTTATATTTAAAAACTAACAAACTAACTAATCTACATACAAACTACCTAATAAATTTTATGATTAAAAAACATATAAAACTAACTAATTTTATATGAAAACTAATTAGTTATCTAGCATAAGAAAATATCAGCAAACTAATTTCCCTAAGAACAATGATCAGAATTAAACTAATTTATTCAACACTAATGAACAAATTTAAGAACAAAAAATTAAAAACACCAGCCAAATAACATTAAAGGAGCGATTGAGTCTTAAGTCTGACCTGAAAACTTTTCCTGGGTATTACTATTCCCCTGGCCACCTGTACTTGATCCCTCTGAAAAAAAAACTAAAGCTAATGAGCAGAAAACAGAAGAACAAAAAACACCCAAATAAAAAAACAAAAAACAAAAAACAAAAAATCCAACCAAAACCCACAATCGGGTGGGTATGCTGCAACTGGGTTTAGGTGGGGTTACTGGTCGGGGTGGGGGTGGGGGTTGCTAGTGGGGATAGGAATGAGAATCGAGGGAGGCAGCAGGGAGAGGGGAAGGAGAGAGAAAGAGGAAGCCGGGAGGGTTTCGGGGAGAAAGAAAGAAGAGAGGGTGGGTTTCGGGGAGAGAGAAAGAAGAGGGGGTGGGTTTCGGGTGATCGGCGACGAGGGGAGGCGAAGCGACGGCGGGGCTGGGGCTGAGCAGGGATCGGAGGAGATTGGGGTTTCTGTGGGGATCGGCGGTGATGGGCGGGCCTGGGGCTGGGAGAGAAGCTCAGAGAGATGAGAGAAAACAGAAGAAAAGAAAAGAAAGAAAAGAAGAAGAAGAAGAAGAAAAAGAAAGCAGTCTAAAAATTTCGAGAAGCTTAGGCGACAAAGCCTTTTCGTCGCCCCAAACGTTCTTAGGCGACGAACTAAGAATCTCCTCGCCAAAGAACAACTTGGGCGACGAACCTGTTCGTCGCCCAAACATTAAAATATATGGCGGACTTAATCCCGCCCAATTTTTCAGCTTTTGGGCAACGACTTTCCCACTTCGTCGCCTAAAAGCTGTCCGAATAATTAATTTTAAATAACTAAATATGTTGTTAATTTTATATAATCAATTTATTAATTTTAACGATCCGAACCGTTCATTTATTAGTCCCTCACTAAAAGATGATCCCTACAAAAAATCGGTCAAATCGGAATTCATCTAGCCGTTCGATTATCAATATTAAAATCATGATCGTTCATAAGTTCGATCTCCCATACTTAACTTCTAAAACTTTGATTGAGCTAATTTTTTGCATAAATGATCTTTGAGTGGGAAACTAATAAATAAACGGTTCGGATCGTTGAAAACACGATCAATATATGAGATTATATATATAAATGAACAGTTTATATATTTGAAGAATAAAATTTCATTAACTCTTTTATTGAAATCTTGTGATTTCAATAATTGTGAAGACCATAACGTGATTACAACGATCAGAGCCGTTCATCATCTATGTTCATACTCAAAGATCAACTGTGCAAAAAATCAGTCCAATTGGAGTTCATCTACCCGTTTGATTATTATTATAAGAACCACGATCGTTCATACACCCAAACGCCAAACCTAACTTCTGCATCTTCGATTGAGACAATTTTTTGCATGGATGATCTTTGAGTGGGGCACTAAGAAATGATCGGTTCAGATTGTTCAAACTACAATAGAAAAGTGAGCTTCTACATACATATACACTTGAAGAGTATAATTCTATTAGCTTTTTTGTTGAAACTTTGTCGATTCAACAATTGTGAAGACTACAATGTGATTTCAACGATCTGAGCCGTTCATTTTATTCGTTTATACTCAAAGATCATCTCTGTTAAAAATCGGTCAAATCGGAATTCATCCACTCGTTCGATTAGTATTAGAAAATTCACAATCGTTCATAAGTTCGAGCACTGTTACCTAACTTTTACACAATCGTTCATAAATTCACAATAATTATGAAGAGCACAACGAGATTACAACGATCAGAGTTGTTCATTATCTATGTTGATACTCAAAGATCATCCCTGCAAAAACTCGGTCAAATCAGAGTTCATATACCCGTTCAATTATTATTATAAGAATCACGATCGTTTATACACCCCAAACGCCAAAACTAACTTTTACATCTCCGATTGAGATAATTTTTTGCATGAATGATTTTTGAGTGGGGCACTAAGAAATGATCGGTTCGGATAGTTAAAAACACAATAGAAAAGTGAGCTTTTACATACAAATACACTTGAAGAGTATAATTCTATTAGTTTTTTCGTTGAAACTTTATCGATTCAACAATTGTGAAGACTACAATGTGATTTCAACAATCGGAGCCGTTCATTTTATTCGTTTATACTAAAAGATCATCCTTGCAAAAATCGGCCAATTCGGAATTGATCTACTCGAACGATTAGTATTAGAAAATTCACGATCGTTCATAAATTCGAGCACCGTTACGTAACTTTTACATCTCTGATTGAGCTAATTTTTTCAATGATGATCATTGAGTGAGGAATTAAAAATTGAACGGTTTGGATTAATGGAAACACGATCGCATTATATGAATATAACCTACATAAAATTGTACAAAAAAAAAGGCAATGGGACTTTGGGCGAGGAATATGCATGTTCCTCGCCCATACATTGGGCGACGAATATGTAAGTTCCTCCCCCAAAGTCACTTTGGGCTACGAATAGACACCTTCCTCGCCTAAAATCATCTTGGGCGACGATATATTTCGTCGCTCAAGGCTATTTTAGGCAAGGAAGATTTCTGTTCGTCGCCTCAAAGTCGCTTTGGGCGAGGAACATACTTATTCGTCGCCCAACGTATGGATCAACTATCGTTTTGGCGCGTGTTTTAGGCGATGAAATATTTTCGTTGCCCAAAGTTTCTTTAGGGGAGGAAAATTATATTCGTCACCCAAAGTTATCTTGGGCGACGATATATTCGTCGCCCAAACCTATCTGGGATTAGGCGACAAAGTTTCTGGTTCATCGCCCAAAGTTGATTTGGGCGATGAATTTTGGTTTGTCGCCCAAATATATTTTTCTTGTAGTGAAAAAGACTCAAAAACTTTGTTGTTAAAACACTGTTGCACACTTCTAAAGATTCAAATCCATTACTACGTTAGATGAAATCTTAAGAATAGATGTCTTTTAATGTAGGTTTGACACCCTCAAAATTTATTTATTTATTTAATTTTTTTTTTGTTTTCTCTTTTTGAGTTTTTTTTTGTGTTTTTTTTTTTTAACTTAAAAACTAACGACAAACACACTAACTAAACAAAAATAAAAATGCGTTGCATTCCCCACCCCCAAACTTAAAAGAAACATTGTTCTCAATGTTTAAAATATGTGAATATGCATTGCACAAAAGCTAAAATAAAGAAAACACAACTAACTAAATAAACAAAGATAGGGTTTTAGGACTTCCCTGGCCATGCCGCGAAATGAAGCATCATCTTGACTCCACAGCTATACTTCCGTCCTTCTTCCCTTTGAACACTTGGGTTGCCTCCCAAGAACCGCTAAGTTTCATGTCTTCAGCCAGACATGCCCAACTTCACTTAAAAGTCACAGTCTCCTCTTGTAGTTTGAAGTCAGTCTCGATAAAGGGCTTAAGGCGATGACCATTGACTCTAAACACTGTTCCACCTTTAGGATTCTTAATCTCGACAGCGCCATATAGGAATACTTGGAGAACCTCAAAAGGGTCGTGCCACCTAGAACGTAGCTTGCCAGGAAAGAGACGCAATCGAGTATTGTAAACCAACACTTTCATAACAATGCAAAACTTCTTTGGCACCAACTTCTTATCATGATAGAGTTTTGTCCTTTCTTTGTACAACTTAGCATTCTCATACGCGAAATGTCGCATTTCTTCCAATTCATTAAGTTGCAATTTCCTTTGGTCCCCAGCTGATTTCAAATCATAATTGAACTTCTTTATTGCCCAATAAGCATTGTGCTTAAGCTCAACCGGTAGATGACAAGATTTCCCATACACCAACGAAATGAGGACATTCCAATGGGCGTCTTGTAAGCTGTACGATAAGCCCATAAAGCATCATTCAGCTTTGTCGACCAATCCTTCCTATTAGCATTCATTGTCCTTTCCAGAATGAACTTGATTTCATGATTCAAAATTTCCACTTGCCCACTTGTTTGTTGATGGTATGGAGTAGCTACTTTGTGCCTAATCCCATATTTCTTCATCAGTGGCTCAAACAATTTATTGCAAAAATGGGATCCTCCATCGCTAATGATTGCTCTTGGGCTGCCAAAACATGCAAAGATGTTGGTCTTGAGAAAATTGGTAACCACTCGAGCATCATTAGTTCTACATGCAACTGCTTCCACTCATTTGGATACATAATCTACTCCAACCAAGATATACTCACATCCAAAAGATGAAGGGAATGATCCCATAAAATCTATGCCCCAAACATCGAAAATCTCAACTTCCAAAATGACATTAAGTGAGATCTGATTCCTAGTGGAGATGTTTCCCATTCTTTGACATCGCTCACATGTAAGGTAAAACTTATGGCAATCATGAAAAATAGAAGGCCAGAAGAAACCTGATTGAAGAATTTTGTAAGCGGTCTTCTTTCCTCCTCCATGTCCTCCACATTCTCGAGTATGACACATTTCAATTAGGCTTTTTTGCTCCAATTCCGACACGCATCTCCTAATCAATTGATCAGCTCTATATTTGAACAAATAAGGATCATCCCACACATACTTCTTTGCATCACTCAAAAACTTCTTCCTTTGATTATATGTCAAATCTTCAGGAAGCACTTCACTTGCCAAATAGTTTGCTATGTCCGCATACCAAGGAGTTGTAATAATAGCAAAAAGTTGTTCATCTGGAAATGATTCTCTCAAAGGCAATGTGTCTTCTTCAACTTGCTCCTCATTGACTATTCTACTCAAATGATCTGCTACCACATTTTCACACCCTTTCTTGTCCTTGATCTCAATATCGAATTCCTGTAGCAACAGAGTCCATCTAATCAATTTTGGCTTTGCATCCTTCTTGTTTAGCAAATACTTCAAAGCTGCATGATCAATGTAGGTGATGATCTTTGAACCAATCAAATAGCTTCTAAACTTCTCAAAGCAAAGATCATAGCAAGTAACTCCTTTTCAGTAGTCGAATAATTCAACTGAGCGTCATTCAGAGTTCGACTTGAGTAGTAGATCACATGCAGCAACTTGTTCACTCTTTGACCCAAAACAGCACCAACTGCATAATCACTTGCATCACACATGAGCTCAAATGGCAAATTCCAATCGGGTGGCATAATGATAGGAGCTGATGTGAGTAGTGTCTTCAACTTATTGAACGCATCCAAGCATGCTTCATCAAACTCAAAATACACATCCTTTTGCAATAACGTGCACAGAGGTCTTGAGATCTTGGAAAAATCCTTAATGAATCTTCTATAGAACCCAGCATGCCCTAAAAAACTTCTCACCTCTTTCACACTTGTTGGAGGCGGCAACCTTTGTATCACATCTATCTTAGCCTTGAATACCATCCTTAGAGACAACATGACCAAGAACTATCCCTTGTTGCACCATAAAATGACACTTCTCCCAATTAAGTACTAAATTGGCCTCTTGGCATCTTTTCAATACTAGAGACAGATTATTAAAGCATAAATCAAAAGAAGAACCAAAAACAGAAAAATCGTCCATAAATACCTCGATAATCCGCTCCACCATGTCTGAGAAGATAGACATCATACATCTCTGAAATGTGGCCGGTGTGTTGCACAACCCGAACGGCATCCTTCTGTATGCAAATGTGCCAAAAGGACATGTAAAAGTCGTCTTCTCCTGATCTTCGGGTGCAATAACAATCTGATTTTATCCACTGTACCCATCCAAGAAACAGTAGTGACTATGGCCAACCAACTTTTCCAACATCTGATCAATGAACGGCAAATGGAAGTGATCCTTTCTTGTTGCGGTGTTGAGCTTCCTATAATCAATACATACTCGCTAACCAGTCTTTGTTCTTTGGGGAACCAACTCATTCTCATCATTTTTTACAACTGTGATTCTACTTTTCTTTGGAACCACATGAACAGGACTAACCCATTTTGAATCACTAATAGGATAAATGATGCCAACATCCAATAACTTGATTACCTCATTGCGCACTGTTGAATGTTTTCTTAGAAAAAAATAAACATCTATTTCATTCGAAGTATACTCGCAAGTGCACGAATCGCATCAGTAGCAAAGCGTATAAGCACGAGGTCAATCCCACAGAGAATGGTTAATAAACAACAAATCAATTCAATTAATCAATAGAATAACTAAATGGGGGGTTTAAAGAGATGAAAACACATGCACACATCACCACACGGACACACCCTTTATTCTATCTTGCAATGTTAAGTTTTCAGTTTCAAATCAGATAAACATGCAATAACCATCTAAGGCTAATGACAATTAATTTAAACACAATATATTAAAGTTTGACTGCTAAAAAGGTTTGGCTAGTTACTTTCTCGCAATTGTTCTCCTAAGGCATATACTAAGAGCTTCTTGGGCCTTCCTTAATCAGTTAACTTACATGTTCCCTAGTTCAAGCTAAGGCAGGTGTTACCCATGTAAGAGTCATTAAGATCCGTGAGAACGTCAAACATGCACAACATATAAGATTTGACTATTTCCTTATAGAGGTCGCCCAACCCCAATACCAAGAATAATCTTATTCCCTTGTTACTTATGGTTTAGTGTCTTTGACTATTTCACAGCTAAACCTAACAAATAAACTAGATGCAATTACCCTAAGGTGGCCAGTCAAAGGATGCAAACAACTAGTGACAGATTCAAATAGCTAATGGAAATTTAATACATGCAAACATCAAACTAATAAACCAAGAGACGGATAAACGATTTGTTAAAGCATGCAAATCCATTAATCAACCTACAACTAACATGCAAGATAGAATAAATAACCTACATAATTAAATTAAATAAAAGAAAACAGAAACAAATAACAAAATCCCAATTCATATTGATGCAAAATTCAGAAGCACAAACTAATATAAAATTAGAAGCATAAACTAAGCATAAAATCAGAATTCTAGAAGAAAAGGAAAACAAAAATCAGAGAAACATCACAATGGTGGCTGCGGCAAGGAGAGAAGAAGAAGGAAGCACCTAACAAGCAGGAGGAACTCACGGCAAGGTGAGCTAGGGCTTGCGGCAAGGGCTGGTTCCTTTCCTCTCTCACTTGTCACGCCACTCTCTCTCACTTTCTCTCTCTGAATTTCGGCTCTCTCTCTCTAACTTTCTGAAAATTAAAACTAATGAAAACTGAAAAATAAACTAGGAGAAGGGCCTAGGGTTCTGAAGTATATGATGTATATATAGAGGTGCAATCCTTGAGAGGCAAGGATAAGTGACTTGCGGCAGTAGCTAGGGTTAGAGGCACCATGGGCTTGCGGCAAGAGCTAGGCCTTGTGGGCTTAAGTGACTCACGCAAGGGCCAGCTAGGGTTCCTCTTCCTTGCGCATGGGCTGCTGGTCTTGGGCTATGGTCTTGGCGCATTAGGTTTGCACAATGTGGGCTAGGGTTTCACTTCATGGGCTGCCACCTTGAGGCTTGCACATTGGGCTTGGGCTGCTAGGGTTAGGCGCATGCATGCATGCATGGCCCCTCTTGATTTCGGCATGGCCTAGGCCCATGGCCCATTTGTCTTGTTGACTTGTCATCTTTGACCCTTGACCATTGACTTTGACTCCCCATTTTGCCCCTCATTTCCATTTGAATTTGAATTCATTTCTTCCCTCCATTCATTTCCATGGATGTCCACCACCTTCTAGAAGCTTCTGGAACCTTGACTTGGTAGAGGTTACTTTGACCAACATTTCCTAGTGCAACTAGGATTCCTTGTAAATGAAGGATTCCTTATCCATTTCGACTTCTCGGAATGACCATATTGCCCCTGGGGTCTTCTAGTGTCATTAGGACTCCTTTCCCTAGTAGGGTTAGGTTTCCTAGTTCAACCAGGATTTCCTGTTTCAATCAGGATTTCTCATTTCTGGCTCCGCAATGATAGTTCTGGACTTGATGTTTTCTAGTGTGACTAGGAATCCTCATTTGACTAGGATTTCTGTACTTTTCCTGGTTTGACCAGGATTTCACTCGTTTTCTTAGTTTGACCAGGAAATGTCTCAAAATGGCTCCATTTGCTTCTTTTTCCTATTTCTGGTTCATTTGACCTGAAAACACAAAAAAAAGACAAGAAACACAAAATATCGAGTTCTAACACTCTAGGTTAAGGAATTAGTATCATAAAGTGATGCAAAATGCACACTCATCACACCCCCAAACTTAGATTTTGCTAGTCCTCGAGCAAATAAAATAAAGAAAAGACTCAAGACTGACTCTAACATCCCAACAATTGAATTCATGTGCACAACCATTAATCACATAGGAAAGCAAGGCATATAAATTGCATTCTCCAAATTCTAATAACATTTCAAATAACATACCTCACACCTCTATTATCATATAGGCCATCCTTGACACAAATCCAAGTGTTAGATAAACAAAACTAAATCAATACATACACAATAAATTCAACTCCAATCATCACTATGGCATACTCTCAATGATAAACACTCAAGAATTGGGCTGATATGTGCACTCAAAGATATATGTGAGAGGAAATATGTAACAAAAACAATTAGCTCACATATGTATATGAAATAACGACACATTTTGGAAAGAAATATTGATCTCATGGAAAGGAATTTAAATGCTTGAAATAGAATTAATGACCATGGGCTCTCTTCTCAAATAGACTCTACATAAGTATAATACACACCCCTTGAGATCAGCTAGGGCTTAAATAGGGTTATAATGAAGGTTTAGGCTAGGATAGGGTATTGAAATGAAAGAAAAACACAAATGGCTAAATCCATGGAATTGCAAGCATTAATAGAACATTCTGAGGTATACCTTGCTTCTTTGCACTTCATAGCTCAATTTGAACTCTTTTTGCTCACTTTTTTTTTTGAAACCGCCCCATCTCTTTTCTTTTGCTTTATTTTTCTTTTTCTTTTCTTTGGGCACGACAAACATACTTTTCTGACACATTTTTGTATAAGCTATGCATTTTCACTTCTTTTTTTCACCTCAATCAACATGTAAACACATTGCAACACCATAAATAGGGTAAAACGGGTAAAAAGGGTGTAACACCCCCAAACTTAGGGTTTGGTATGGGGTAACAAAGAAAAAGGCTTAAAAGGCTAAAAATGGGTAACTAAGGATAAAACATGTAATGGGTAGGCTTTCAGGCTATGGTGTACACAAACAGGGCCTAAATTCATTTCTCAAGAGTTATGCAAATACGACATGCTTTGTGTACACAAGAAAAAAGTTCTAGCTCATTGATTCAAGATTATGCATATTCCAAGCAAATGACCAAATGAAAGATAATGAGATCAAAACAACGACTTATATGACGATGATAGAATCAGAGTGGCGCGCAACACTCAAGAATTTAAGAACAGGGCTGAAAAGCTCACTTAGGTCATGCAAGTCTACTCTATTATGCATATAATCATTAGAAATGCAAATCACCACCTAAATTCATATCAACAAGGCCAAATGACATAGAATTGCAAGATATGTTACGGAACACTATTAGAATGAAAAGAACACCAAATATACATACAATACTAAACATGCTCATAACAATCATGCACAATCAAATCAATTAGTTGGGGACGCAAAACCACCTAAAACACCCAAAAAGACTCAAAAACTTTGTTTTTAAAACCATGTCGCACACTTCCAAAGAGTCACATCCATCACTAAGGTGGATGAAATCTAAAGAAACCGTGCATTTTGATGTGGGTTTTGATACCCTAAGTTTAAAAACAAAAGAAAAAGTTTTTCCTAACCTAAAAACACTAAAAACGAAAATTTTCTTTCTTCTTTTCTAAAAACACTTAAAAACACTTAAAACACCTAAAACACTTGTTCAAACCTAAAAACACTAACAAGATGACAAATGCCTTCCCCCCCCCCCCACACTTAAATAATACATTGCCCTCAATGTATAAGATATAAATGCATGAATGATCAAATTAAGCGAAACGGGAAATTGCAACTATCCAAAATCAAATAAACACACCCAAATGAAAAATTGTCTGATGAAGCGAAATAAGGAAACTGTTTACTTGCGTATGCAAGCTTGGACACTCCAAGGGTAGGCGCGACCTTCTTGGTCCTCAACGACTCCTTCTAGGATCTTCGAAACAAAAACTTGGGTTGCCTCCCAATCAGCGCTTTAAAATAAAACTGTTTTCTTTTATTTAATTTAATTTAATTATGTAGGTTATTTATTCTATCTTGCATGTTAGTTGCAGGTTGATTAATGGATTTGCATGCTTTAACAAATCGTTTATCCGTCTCTTGGTCTATTAGTTTGATGTTTGCATGTATTAAATTTCCATTATCTATTTGAACCCGTCACTAGTTATTTGCATCCTTTGACTGGCCACCTTAGGGTAATTGCATCTAGTTTATTTGTTAGGTTTATATGTGAAATAGTCAAAGACACTAAACCACAAGTAACAAGGGAATAAGGGATTATTCTTGGTAATGGGGTTTGGCGACCTCTATAAGGAAATAGTCAAAACTTATATGTTGTGCATGTTTGACGTTCTCACGGATCTTAATGACTCTTACATGGGTAACAGCTGCTTTAGCTTGAACTAAGGAACATGTAAGTTAACTGATTAAGGAAGGCCCAAGAAGCTCTTATTATATGCCTTAGGAGAACAATTGCGAGAAAGTAACTAGCCAAACCTTTTTAGCAATCAAACTTTAATACATTGTGTTTAAATGAATTGTCATTAGCCTTGGATGGGTTATTGCATGTTTATCTGATTTGAAACTGAAAATTTAACTTTGCAAGATAAAATAAAGGGTGTGTGCGTGTGGTGATGTGTGCGTGTGTTTTCATCTCTTTAAACTCCCCATTTAGTTATTCTATTGATTAATTGAATTGATTTGTTGTTTATTAACCATTCCCTGTGGGATCGACTTCGTGCTTGTACGCTTTGCTACTGATGCGATTCGTGCACTTGCGAGTATACTTGGAATGAAATATATGTTTATTTTGTTCTAAGAAAACATTCAACAGTTATTGGAATCTTGGTCAATATGGGAGGTTTCCTTGTGCGCCTATCGTGGAGTCTCTCAAAACCAAGAAGAAAACAAAGAAGTTTGATTCTTAGAGGATAGCTATTGCTCAAGAGGCGTTCTTGCTGTCCAATTCAAATGGAGTGGTGCTTGATGTCATCTTGGCAGCTCATAGACCATAGCTGCACGTGTCTTGTTTCCAAGGCCCATTAAAACTCTTGGTTGCCATGTTTCCTCAAAAGAAGGCTAAAGAGATAAACCTCACTCCTAATTGGATTCAGATTTGACAAGTTGAAATTAATAGGCATTTGGGAGGTGGCGTGAAGACTAAGACAGTGGCTGGCCGCACCTACTTGGGATTTCTTTCCCAATTTACCTCTAAAAATTAGATTTACACTTACCTTATTTATCCTTATTTAATTTCTGATTTTTAAGGGATTAATTGGGGAAGGGAATCAGCTACATGCAAGCCTATAGAGGTCAGCTACACATCGCTATTTAAATCCAACTCTTGCCGTGTCTTAGGGTTGACAACACTGGAAAAAAATCAGAAATAGAGAGGAAGTGGCTGTTGGTTGGAGGCGTGAGCTCTCCTTGTGTTTCTTCTTTCTTTTCTCTATCCTTTGTAATTGTTAGATGTTAAACTTGATTTCTGTGATGTTTTTCTTCATTATTAGTATGAACTAAATTGTTTTTCTAGGGCCTAGGTTTCAGCCCTAGGCTGAATATTCATTGGAATGATGCAATCGTTGTCTGTTCTTTAATTCCATGTATTGATGATTTTGATTTCACCATTTTCATTGTTTTCTAGTTGTTTTTAATCCTTGATTGATCACCTAGGGTTATTGCATCTAGAATCTAATCAAGTTAGGGCGAGGACTCCCAATCAACCCCTAATGTGAGTGATAAACAATCTAGGGCTTAGTAATTGGCTAAAATCTGATTGTGTGAAATCAATTTTAGATCACTTAGTGTAGACGCCATGCACTAGGGGTTTAATTGCATTTACTTTCATATTTAAGCTTAATGGATTCTGTTTGTGCATTCCTATGTAGATGCCATGTATAGGTCACATATAGAGTACAAGACTTAGTGTAGACACCATGCACTAGTCCGTTCAAAGGAGAATCATGCATCGGACCTTGATCATAGGTTTGATTGCAAGTGCATTCATTAATATGGATAGGAATCCGTGCTACATCATGATAATGAGTAGGAAGCCTAGGGGTGGACTTCTAGCGCCCTAGCATCATCATCTCTTTGATATTAATCATAACAACTTGCTGTTTTGATTTCAGTTTCCATTAGCCATACATTCTTGATTTAATTTTAAATTCCTTTTTAGTTTTAATAGTAAAGTAATAAGTAAGTCAAACAAACCTCCCCAAACTCATAAATAGTGTGTGCATTAGTGTGATTGTTTGTGGGTTTTATTTCTGCTAGTGCTAGGTGGCTCTATGCATTTACATTCACTTGGTGTGATTTTGTGCATTTAGGAGTCCTAGCCGCAAGCTGTCTAGTGGTTGAGTGAGTGTAACTTATTTTTGCTTTTGAGTTTNGGTTTAGTGTCTTTGACTATTTCACAGCTAAACCTAACAGATAAACTAGATGCAATTACCCTAAGGTGGCCAGTCAAAGGATGCAAACAACTAGTGACGGGGGTTTTAATAGATAGTGGAAATTTAATATGCGCAAACATCAAACTAACAGACCAAGAGACGGATAAACGATTTGTTAGAACATGCAAATCCATTAATCGACCTACAACTAACATGCAAGATAGAATAACTAACCTACATAATTAAATAAAATAAATAAAAGAAACAGCAACCAACAATAATGAAATCCCAATTCATGCTTAACAATTAAAATCAGAAACGCAAATTAAACAAACTTAAAAGCATAAGCGAATTGAAATCAGCAACATGAATTAATTGAAATCAAAAGACAAACTAAATAAATTCAGAAACTTAATTAAAAATATTCAGAAGCATAATTCAACAATAAAAATAGAAACTAGAAGGGAAAAGAAAGCAAAAATCAGAGGTGCAAACACATGGGGGCTGCGGCAAGGAGAGAGGAAGAAGGAGGCACCTAGCAAGCAGGAGGAACTCACGGCAAGGTGAGCTAGGGCTTGCGGCAGCAGGCTGGTCCTTCTCTCTCTCACTTGTCACGCCACCCTCTCTCTAAGTCTCTCTCTGAATTCGGCTCCCCTTACAAGAAAATAAACTAAAACTAACCTAGAACAGCAAAAATAAAACTAGAGAACAAAAGGGAATTTCGGCTGGAGTAGGAGGTGAAAAAAAGTTCTCCCTAGGGTTTTGAATGAAGGGATTTATATAGAGGAAGCATTCCTTGAGAGGCAAGGAGGAGAAAACTTGCAGCTGCTAGGTTTTCCTTCTCCTTGTTGCTTGCGGCTTCAGCTAGGGTTAGGGCATCAGGGCCTTGCGGCATGGGCTGCTCCCTTTGGGCTTAAGTGGCTCACGCCTAGCCTAGCTAGGGTTCCTTCCTTGCGCATGGGCTGCTAGTCTTGGGCTTTGGGCTTGGATGTTGGGCTTCCATGTTGGGCTTCAGTGGCTTGCACAAGATGGGCTAGGGTTTCACTCCATGGGCTTCCACCTTGGGCTTGTCACCTTGGGCTTGCGCATGGGCCCCCTTCCTTGCTAGGGTTTGCATGGCATGCATGGGCTGCCATCTTCCTCTTTGCGCATGGCCTTTGGGCTGCTAGGGTTTGGGCCCATGCATGTGCATGCATGGCCCACCTTGGTTCGGCATCCCTAGGGCCCATGGGCCCTCCACTTTTGACTTCCCATTTTGCCCCTCATTTCCATTTGAATTCAAATTCATTTCTTCCCTCCATTCATTTCCATGGATGTCCACCACCTTCTGGAAGCTTCTGGAACCTTGAACAACATTTCCTGGTGCAACTAGGATTTCTTGAAAATGAGAGATTCCTTATCCATTTCGACTTCTCGTAATGACCATATTGCCCCTGGGGTCTCCTAATGTCATTAGGACTCTTTTCCCTAGTTGGGTTAGGTTTCCTAGTTCAACCAGGATTTCCTGTTCGAATTAGGATTTCACATTTCTGGCTCCGCAATGATGGTTCTGGATTTGATGTTTCCTAGTGTGACTAGGAATCCTCATTTGACTAGGATTTCTGCACTTTTCCTGGTTTGACCAGGATTTCACTCGTTTTCCTGGTTTGACCAGGAATTGTCCCAAAATGGCTCCATTTGCTTCTTTTTCTCATTTCTGCTTCATTTGACCTGAAAATACAAAAACAAGACAAGAAACACAAAATATCGAGTTCTAACACCCTAGGTTAAGGAATTAGTATCATAAAGTGATGCAAAATGCACACTCATCAGCCGTGACAACTAGGATAGTCATTTGTGTTTTCTTGTTTTGTTTTAGCACTAAGGTTTATCATTTAAAGATCTTAATTAGTCCTCGTGGGATCGACCTTGCTTGACATCTATATTATATATAGATTCGTGCACTGCAAGTATTAAAATATAACGAACAGTTTTTGGCGCCGTTGCCGGGGACTAGTTTTGATCTTTGTGACAATCTTAATGTGTTATTTTAGTGTCTTTATTTAGTGATTATTCTTTGTTTCCTTCTATTAATTTATTTTCCTTTGTTTTTGTTTTTGTGCCGTGAGTCATAGTTTGTAGGATTGTGTTTTGTTTTTCCTTTTTAACTTGTTTTAGTTTAGTGTTTCCCTTTCATTAGCCGTGAGTTGTTGACACCTTGCTGCATGTTTTTGTTTGAGTATGTTAGTCATTTTGGTTGGTTTGGTTCTACTTGTGCCGTGGGTTTTATTCATCAATTCTTGGCTGCATGTTTCTAGTTGTTGACTCTTGTTTTGTTTCTAGCTTTAAGTAAGTCTTGATTGGGATCTATCTTTGTCTAGACTTTGTATGCAATTAGGAATTCTAATTCAGCTAGGTATCCAAGTATGGATATGTGTTAATTAACTTTCCTTTGTGTGTAGTTTGCATCTAATTAGGAAGGTAAGTTTAAATTTAAATTCCTTGCTTTATTTGCATGATCTGATTTGGTGATTGTTTCCTTATTAGTTTAGGCTAGTTGAATTCCAAGTTAGGTAGGATTGCATCTAATTAAGAAATTTGAATTTGAATTGATTTTTGTTTGAATTTTCTGATTTTACTAATTTCCTTTTTAGTTTTTTTTTTACTTTGATTAATTAATTTTCCTTTTATGTTTTTATTTTCGTTTTATTTTCTGATTTTCGTATTTATTTAATTAAATAATTTTTTATTTTTTAAAAAATAAAAAAAAATCCGAAAATTACTTTTCCTTTCTTATATTGTTTAATTGTGGTTTTAATTTGTTTGTTTCTTATTTTGTAGGTACTTGTGCATGTCCCAGCCAGATCCTAATGAGCCAATTGACGAAACTCATTTGGATGAGAGATTAGCTTAAATCAGATTGTTTTGTGAAAGGAGTAAGGCAGAACAAGTGCGAGCAGTAGAATGTCTACCTTTGCCATCCTCTACACCATCTCCTACATCTTCATCAAGCTCTCACCAATCTGAAAAAGTTATGGCCGAGGAAGACGACGTGGAACACATGGGGGATCTAGACATCCCTGCATCCCCTTCGAGCATTGCCTTGCCACCTGCTGCAAGAAACTATGAGCTCAAATCTTCTCACTTTAATATGCTGCCCTCTTTTCATGGTTTACCTAGTGAAGATTCGCTAACTCACTTTAAAGATATATTTAATGCTGTGAGCTTTTTGCCCTTGACAGGTGTGAATGAGAATCAACTCAAAATGAGGGTGTTTCCTTATACTTTGAAGGATAAAGCTAAGTTCTGGCTGAATTCTTTGAAACCTGGATCATTGAGGACTTGGGATGAAATTGAGAAGAAGTTCCTAGAAAAGCTCTTTTCTTCTCAAAAGACGGATATGCTGAGAGATAAGATTATGCAGTTTTCTCAACAAGATGAGTCATTCTCAGAGGCTTGGGAGCGTTTTAATACACTGCTACTTCAATGTCCACGTCATGGACTTCCTTTAAACTTATTAATGCGAATATTTTATAAATGACTAACCCCTGCTAGAAGAAATGCTGTGATTAATTTTACAGGCGGTTCTATCCGGAATAAGACGCCCCAGGAAGCCTCTGACCTCTATGAAGAGATGGCAAGAGAAACAATGCATTCAGATACTAGAGGTAAGTGCGCTGGAGTTAATGAGGTTAATGCTTCTAATAATTTTGCATCTAATGCGCAGATCACTCGGCTGGAACGCAAAATGGATGCCATGCTTGCCCTGAATCAGAGAGCTCCATCATTGGAGGTTTGGGCCATTTGTGCTACACCTGGACATGAAACGATATCTTGCCCTCATGGTGTCGATTTCCCTGAGTTTGTGCAGGAACAGGCCAACATGCTGAACTCATATAATCAGAGGCCCAGGAATGATCCATTTTCTCCTGCTTACAATCTAGGGTGGCGGAATCATCCCAATTTCAGGTGGAGTAATAACCAGAATCAACAGCAGCCTCAAGGTTCATTTCCACAACATCAGGCACATCAGGGGTATCAACAACAACAGCCTCAGAAGAAGTCCTTGGAAGATTTGATTGCATCTATGGCTCAGAGCACACAATCTTTCATTCAGAAGTCAGAGACACATATGCAGAAGACTGATAGGGCCATTGCGAATCTTGAGCAACAAATGGGCCAGTTAGCTACTGCACTGAATTAGAGAGGGCCAGGGAGACTTCCAGGGCAAGTGATCATTAACCCCAAGAACAATGAGCAGGTGAATGCAATTACTCTCAGAGGGGGTAAGATAGTTGGGAAAGATGAGCAAGCAGTTGTTGAGAAAGGTGTCGAGTCAGAAGATGCACCTAAGATCATAGCCGAACCTGTTGAGGATACCTTAGACTCTTCTGTGCCATCTTCAGGCAACCATGTCGTAGCTTCAAAGGGGTTTCCCTTACCTCTGGTACAATCTGACCCTTCTAAGTTGATTTTTATACATGCTCCTTTCCCTAGCAGGTTGTGGAAAGCTAAGGGTGTTATGGAGATATTCAGGAAGGTGGAGATCAATATTCCCCTTCTAGATGCGATTAAGCAAGTGCCCAGGTATGCAAAGTTCCTCAAGGACTTGTGCACGAACAAGAGGAGGTTCAAGGAGTTCGAGACAGTGAAGGTCTCTGAGGAGGTTTCAGCAGTGCTTCAGAGGAAGCTACCTCCCAAGCTTAAGGACCCAGGCAGCTTCAGTATCCCTTGTATCATTGGGGATCGCAGGTTTGAGAAAGCTCTCCTTGATTTAGGTGCTTCTGTGAATTTAATGCCATTTTCTGTGTATGAGACTCTGAATTTAGGTGAGCTGAAGGCGACCTCTGTGAGTATCCAGTTAGCTGATAGATCAGTTAAGTACCCCAGAGGAATTTTGGAGGATGTACTTGTGAGAGTAGATGGATTGATATTGCCAGCTGATTTCCTAGTTTTGGAAATGGAGGTCGTACCTATGTATGAGGCACAGTTACCCTTGACACTTGGTCGTCCCTTTATGGCCACTTGTTGTATGTTTTCCTAGAACAAATTAAATAACCTTTTCTGAGCTCTAGGTTAACTCGCAAGTGCACGAATCGCAGAGTAGCAAAGCTTACAAATACGAGGTCGATCCCACAGGAAATTGTTTTAGTGTATGATTACTAACTCAATTAAATTCAATTAACTCAACTCTAACTCACACACGCAAATGGGGGTTTTGATTGGTTTTTGAAACTGGACTATTTAATAAATAAATAGCAAAATTTGAAATTAACAAACGGAATGAATTTGGATAAAACAATAATAAAGAAACACTATGGGTCAGAATCCACCACTAGCATACCATTCACTTTACTATGGATATAATAATCAAAGTATAAACATGTCAACAAAGTTCGTCTACTAAAAGGTTTGGCTAGTTACTTTTAGCAATTACTCCCCTTACTGTGCATAAACTAAGAGCTTCTTGGGTCTTCCTTAGCCAGTTAACTTGCATGTTCCCTAATTCTAAGCTAAGGCAGCTGTTACCCATGCAAGAGTCGTTACGATCTGTGAGAGTGACAAACACATAGCGCATAGCTCCAAATTAATGTACCCTATGTCCTCTATGATCTCTTTTCTCATGAATATTATCTTAGGATACCCACTTGTTGCCTATTGAAACTATCATCCTTTCGAGCTTGTTTAGTTTCACAACATAAATCTAGATGCATGAAACCTAAGGTGATCAGTCAAAGATGCGAAACAAATAGAGTCAATTTACACATAGATCCAAGATTTGCCAACATATAAACAATTAAATTATTGATAATCCATAGTGAAAATGAACAGCAATGCTAGGGCTTCATCCCAGCCCTAGCCCAATATTTAGCTATGCATATTTAAATCCACAAATAAACAGTGCATAATTAAAATAATGGAAATAGAAATAAAAGGAAGAGAGATCAAGCCGGTGCAGCGAGGTGGAGGTGCGGCTGCAATGGTGGTGTGCAATGGGGCTGCTCGGCCTTGGGCTCCACGGAAAGGAGGCTGAGGTGCTCGGCAAGGTGGCAGCAAGATGGTGAAGGCAGGGCAGCAAGGTGGAGCTGCTGCTAGGTGGTGCGACTTGGTGGTGGTGGCTGTGGCTTCACTTGATCCTCCGTCTTCAATTTCAGCACAAAATAAAAGAAAATACAAGAGAAGGTGGCTGCTAGGGTTCAGGCACCAAAGAAAAAGAAGAAGAATAAAGAGAAAGGGAGAGATGGTAGCTGCGGCACAAGAAAAACAAGAGAGAGAGTGGCTGCTAGGGTTGCGAAAATTAAAAGAAGAGAGAACCACCCCCCGAACCCTCTTTCTGAATTGAAGATATGTATTTATAGAGATCAGTAGGAGAGAAATCCTTGGGAGGCTAGGAGAAGAGAGGGTGCGGCAGCAACTAGGGTTAGGAGAGGTATTGGGCTTGCGGCAAAGGCTTTAGCTTGGGCTTAAGTGACACACACCAGCCCTCTAGGGTTTTGCGCATGGCTGATAGGCTTAGGCTGGTGCGTTGGGCTTCATCTTGGGCTGGTGCATGCATGCATCCATGGCCCCTCAGATTTCGGCATTGCATAAGCCCATGGCCCATTTGATTTGTTGACTTGTCATAGTTGACCTTTGACCATTAACTTTGACTTCTCATTTTGCCCCTCATTTCCATTTGAGTTTGAATTCATTTCTTCCCTCCATTTATTCCTATGAATGTCTACCACCTTCTAGAGGCCTTTAGAACCTTAACTTTATATCGTTGACTTTGACCAACATTTCCTAGTGTGACTCGGATTTCTTGTAAATGAAGGATTCCTTATCCATTCGACTTCTCGTAATGACCATATTGCCCCTGGGGTCTCCTAGTGTCATTAGGACTCATTTCCTTAGTTGGGTTAGGTTTCCTAGTTCAACCAGGATTTCCTGTTCCAATCAGGATTTCTCATTTCTGGCTCCGCAATGATAGTTCTGGACTTGATGTTTCCTAGTGTGACTAGGAATCCTCATTTGACTAGGATTTCGGCCCCTTTCTTGGTTTGACCAGGATTTCTCTCGTTTTCCTAGTTTGACTAGGAAACGTCTAAAAATGATCCTTTTGGCTCCTTTTCTCTTCTTTGCTCATTTTATCCTATAAAAACAAAAACAAACTAACAATACACAAAATATCGAGTTCTTGCATTCTGAGTTAGGGAGTTAGTATAATAAAATAGTGTAAAATGAGCACTCAACACACCCCCAAACTTAGATTTTGCTAGTCCTCGAGCAAAAAGAACAAAGAAAAGACTGAAGACAGACTCAAAACATCCCAACACATGATTTCATAAGCACAGCCATAAATAGCATAGTCAAGCAAGATACATATAGAATTCATTCTTCGACCTCTAATAATGCTTCAATTAACATACCTTACTCCTCCATGAAAAGTATAAACCATCCTTAACAAAAACTCAAGTGTTTAGACAAATAAGACTAAATCAGCATATCCAAAATAGCATTAACTCCAATTCTCACCAAGGCATGCTCTCAACAATAAAACGCTCAGAGATTGGGTTGACATGTGCACTCAAGTATATGTGAGAGATGATATAATAAACTAATGCAAAAGCTCACATATTAATCATGCAAGACAGGCACTTTAAAACAGAAACACTGATCTCAATAGAAGGGGATTAAGATACTTGGAACAGAATCAACAACCATAAGCTTCCCTTTTATCTAGACTCCACATAATGAACTACAATTCTCCCAAGATCAAGTAGGGCTTTTATAAGGGTTGTAGTGGAGGTTTAGGTTAGGATAAGTTATTGAAATGAAAGGGATAACAAGGGGCTACAGACTATGGATTTGCATAAAGAGAGCAATAGAGGTATTCCTTGCATAATTTGCACTCCTAGCTTTGAATTCAAACACTTTTCTTCTTCAATCTTTGGAAATCGTCCCTTCCCTTTAATAATAATTTTTTTTTTTTCAAGGAAACGACAAACAATCTTAAGCACAATTCCTTCTCTTTTTACATCAAGCTACGCATAGACATTTCTTTGCAACCTCACATTTTCACCAACTCAATGCAAATTCATAGGTAAGGTAAACAGGTAAACGGGTAGAGGAGTGAAACTCCCCCAAACTTAGGGTATGGTATGAGGGTAAACAAAGAAAAGGTCATTAGGCTCAAAAATGTTTGACTAGGGTTATAACATAGGGTAGGCTTTAGGCTATCGGTTAAAAACAAACAAGGCCTAATATCCTCTCCAAAGATTCATGTAGTTATATCCATGCTTTGTATAGAATAAGAGAGAAGTTCTAGCTCTTTGATTCACAATTATATTCCAAGTAGTTAATCAAAAGAAAGAATAATGAGATCGCAATGACTTTATATGACAAGAAAATATTAGAGTAATGCTAACACTCAAGAATTAAAGCACAGGGCTGAAAAGCTCATTTAGGTCATACAAGTCTACTCTATTAAGTATATGCATCTATAGTCATGCAAGTTATCACTTAAGTTCATGAAAACAAGGCACACTTCATAGAGTTGTAAAGCATGTTATAAAGCAATACTAGAAAAAGAAGAATACATACTATATATACAGGCAAGACATGCTCATAACAACCATACATAATGAAATCAATTAGTTGGGGACTCAAGACTTAAAACAAACAAAAGGACTCAAAAACACTGTTGCATGCTTCTGAAGATTCGAATCCATCACTATGGTGAATAAAATCTTAAGAACAGATGCATTTTAATGTGGGTTTGACACCCTTAGTTTAAAACAAAAGTACAAAGTTTTTTTTTTTTTTTTTTTTTTTCAAAATGCATTGCATTCCCCACCCCCAAACTTAAAAGAAACAGTGTCCTCAATATTTAAATGAAAGACAGATGTAATGCACATTATCATGAACAGAGGAAGGGAAAAAACAATAATTAAAACAAATCTACTTAAATGAGCGAAAAGAGGGTGAAAACGTACGTTGGTTGGTGTGAAAACAGCTCGCCCATGCACAAGTACCAAATCACCTCCTTGTCGTCATCCATCCCTTGGGTTGCCTCCCAAGAAGCGCTAAGTTTCACGTCTTCAGCCAGACCTAGTCTTGTACTAGAACTCAATTTTTCTTAGTTCAGCTCAAAATTAGGTTCAAGGAAAGGCTTCACGCGATGACCATTAACCTTAAATATGTTCCCATTTTTCGGATTCTTGAGTTCAACTGTACCATAGGGAAACACTCGAATCACCTCATAAGGTCCGGTCCATCTCGAACGCACCTTGCCTGGGAAGAGTCGTAATCTTGTATCATATAATAACACCTTCCCTCCAACAAAGAATTCTCGCGGACGTAGCTTCTTATCATGGTACCTCTTAGTCCTTTCCTTGTACAACTTAGCATTCTCATATGCGAAATGTCGTATTTCTTCCAACTCACTAAGTTGCAGCTTCCTTTTCTCACCAGCGGCATGAATATCAAAATTGAACTTCTTGATCGCCCAATATGCCTTATGTTCCAGCTCAACTGGTAAATGACAAGCTTTCCCATAGATCAGTCGAAATGGAGACATTCCAATGGGCGTCTTGTAAGCAGTGCGATAAGCCCATAATGCATCATTAAGCTTGGTAGACCAATCCTTCCTATTGGCGAGCACCGTTCTTTCCAAAATGAACTTGATCTCACGGTTCGAAATTTCTACTTGCCCACTCGTCTGCGGATGATAGGGAGTAGCCACTTTATGCCTTATTCCATATTTCTTCATCACGGCCTCAAACAGCTTATTGCAAAAATGCGATCCCCCATCACTAATGATTGCTTTCGGGGTACCAAATCGTACAAAGATATTGGTCTTAAGGAAATTCAAGACCACTCGAGCATCATTAGTCCTACAAGCGACAGCTTCCACCCACTTAGACACATAATTAACTCCGACCAGAATGTACTCGTATCCAAAAGAAGATGTAAATGGTCCCATAAAATCTATACCCCAAACATCAAAGATCTCAACTTCGAACATGAAGTCCAGTGGCATCTGATCACGAGCAGAAATATTTCCCATCTTCTGACATCTGTCACATGTGAGATAAAACTGATGACAATCATGAAAGATAGTGGGCCAAAAGAAACCTGCTTGAAGAATCTTGTAAGCGGTCTTAGTTCCTCCACCATGGCCTCCACATTCTTTAGAATGGCACATCTCAATGACATTCCTCTGCTCTATTTCCGGTACACATCGTCTTATCAACTAATCTGACCCATATTTGAACAAATAAGGATCATCCGACACATATTGTCTGACATCATGCAAAAATTTCTTCCTTTGGAAGTTTGTCAGATCATTGGGCAACACTCCACTTGCTAAATAATTTGCTATGTCAGCATACCATGGAGTAGTCAAGATGGCAAAAAGCTGCTCGTCCGGGAATGACTCTCGTAATGGTAGTGTGTCCTCCTCAGATTGTTCCTCATTGACAAGTCTGCTCAAATGGTCTGCTACCACATTTTCACAACCTTTCTTGTCTTTGATCTCAATGTCAAATTCCTGTAGCAACAGAGTCCATCTAATCAACCTCGGCTTTGCATCTTTCTTATTCAGCAAATACTTGAGAGCGGCATGATCTGTGTAGATGGTGATCTTAGACCCAATCAAATAACTTCTAAATTTCTCCAAGGCAAAGATCACAGCAAGCAACTCCTTCTCGGTAGTAGAATAATTCAATTGAGCATCATTCAGAGTCCTACTTGCATAATAAATCACATGCGGCAACTTCTCAACTCTTTGACCCAAAACGGCTCCAACAGCATAATCACTTGCATCACATATGAGCTCAAACGGCAAGTTCCAATCAGGTGGCATAATGATCGGAGCGGAGGTGAGTAGCTTCTTCAACTTGTTAAATGCAACCAAGCAATCCTCATCAAACTCAAAATTCACCTCTTTTGCAATAAGGTGCACAAAGGCCTAGAAATTTTAGAAAAATCCTTAATGAACCTCCTATAAAACCCAGCATGGCCTAGAAAACTCCTTACTTCTTTAACACTCGACGGAGGCGGCAGTCTTTGTATCACATCAATCTTGGCCTTTTCAACTTGTATGCCCTCCTTCGAAATCACATGCCCTAATACTATCCCTTGTTGGACCATAAAATGACATTTTTCCCAATTAAGCACTAGATTGGTCTCTTGACATCTTTTCAGAACTAGAGACAGATTATCTAAACATGTATCAAAAGATGAACCAAAAACAGAAAAATCATTCATAAATACCTCAATGATTCGTTCCCCCATATCAGAGAAAATAGACATCATGCATCTCTGAAATGTTGCGGGCGCATTGCACAATCCGAATGGCATCCTCCTATAAGAAAATGTACCGAATGGACATGTGAACGTGGTCTTCTTTTGATCCTCGGGCGCAATAGCAATCTGATTGTACCCACTATAACCATCCAAGAAGCAATAGTGGCTGTGGCCAGCCAACCTTTCTAACATCTGGTCAATGAATGGCAAAGGAAAGTGATCCTTCCTCGTTGCGGTGTTAAGCTTCCGATAGTCAATACAAACACGCCAACCGGTTTGTGTCCTTTGGGGAACCAACTCATTGTGGTCATTCTTCACCACAGTAATACCACTTTTCTTTGGCACCACTTGAACAGGACTAACCCACTTCGAATCACTAATAGGATAAATAATACCAACATCCAACAATTTGATTACCTCGTTACGCACAACTTCCTTCAGAGTTGGATTCAGTCTCCTTTGGGCATCACGAGTAGGCTTAGACTCCTCCTCAAGCAAACTTATGTGCATACAAACTGTGGGTGAGATCCCCTTAATATCGGCTATGGTCCATCCCAATGCTAACCGATTTTCCTTCAGAACTCTCAAAAGTCTTTCTTCCTCGCTTGCACTCAAATTAGCTGCAATGATCACAGGCAAGGTCTCATTTTCTCCCAAAAATGCATACTTCAAGTGCTTAGGTAACGGTTTCAGCTCCAACTTAGGTGCTTGCTCAATGGAAGGAAGCGTCTTATGATTAGTGGATACTAACATTTCAAACTGGTTGAACCACTTATTTCTGATAGGTCGGGTGCCTTCCAAGAGTTTAGGAGCTTTTTCCACTTTTTCCTCTAATTCACTGGACTCTGGTGCTCCCAAAACAACCTCCAATGTATCCTCTGCACTGCTGGTTTCGCACACTTCCTCAACTAATGGGTCCAAACTATCAATCCTCAAGCAATCATCCTCCTCCTTTGGATACTTCATCGCACCAAAAACATCAAACTCAACTGTTTCACCAAGTACAGACATTGTCAACTTCCCATTACTTACATCAATCTTGGTGTTTGCTGTGGCCATGAAAGGTCTTCCCAATATGATTGGTAGCTCATTTCCTCTAATTGGGGTATCCTCCATTTCAAGAATGATAAAATCAGCAGGCATAATCAAATCTTCAACCTGAACCAGCACATCTTCAACCACACCTTTCGGAACCTTTATTGAATGATCTGCCAATTGAAGAGTAACACTAGTAGGTTTAAGATCTCCTATGCCCAACTGTGCGAAAATTGAATATGGCATCAAATTGATACTTGCTCCCAAATCCAGCAATGCCTTCTCAAACTTATGATTCCCCACCAGACATGGAATCGTGAAACTGCCAGGATCTTTCAACTTAGGTGGCAACTTTCTCTGCAAAATAGCAATTACTTCTTCACTTAGACACACCTGCTTGTTGAGTGCTCATTTTACACTATTTTATGATACTAACTCCCTAACTCAGAGTGCAAGAACTCGATACTTTGTGTGTTTTTAGTTTGTTTTTGTTTTAATAGGATAAAATGAGCAAAGAAGAGAAAAGAAGCCAAAAGGAACATTTTTAGACATTTCCTGGTCAAACTAGGAAAACGAGGGAAATCCTGGTCAAATCAGGAAAGGGGCCGAAATCCTAGTCAAATGAGGATTCCTAGTCACACTAGGAAACATCAAGTCCAGAACCATCATTGCGGAGCCAGAAATGAGAAATCCTGATTGGAACAGGAAATCCTGGTTGAACTAGGAAACCTAACCCAACTAGGGAAAGGAGTCCTAATGACACTAGGAGACCCCAGGGGCAATATGGTCATTACGAGAAGTCGAAATGGATAAGGAATCCTTCATTTACAAGAAATCCTAGTCACACTAGGAAATGTTGGTCAAAGTCAACTCTACAAAGTCAAGGTTCCAGAAGCTTCTAGAAGGTGGTGGACATCCATGGAAATAAATGGAGGGAAGAAATGAATTCAAATTCAAATGGAAATGAGGGACAAAATGGGAAGTCAAAGTTAATGGTCAAGGGTCAACTATGACAAAGTCAACAAGTCAAATGGGTCATGGGCCTATGCAATGCCGAAATCTGAAGGGGCCATGCATGCATGCATGCGCCAGCCCAAGAGGAAGCCCAATGCGCCAATCCATGACCAGCAGCCCATTCCAAGCTTCCTTGCGCTAGCCCACTTGCAAGTCACTTAAGCCCATCACGCTTACAAGGTTGCAGCAGCCCACATGTGTGTTTGTAAACCCTAGCCCAAGTCGACACACAAGGAGTCCTTATCTTGCAAGGAAGTCAAAACCCTGAAATCTGAACATCAAATTTCGACAGCAATTCTGTAATTCTCCAGAACGAACCAGGTAGCATGCCATATATGGTTGGAAAGATACGGATGTTAGCTTCGCAGGGAATTTTACGGATTTCGATTCCGAGTTTTCTAGCTCAAGATATGGCCATTTTAGTGGAGGTAGCGCAGCAGTTCCGCGAGCTGAAAAGGGAGTTACGCCCAAAAAGAGCCCAAATCAGCCCAAGGCCCATGCTTGGCCGAAAGTTATAAGCCTTGGTGTGCAAGGAATGCACTTATCACACATTGAAGAGAAAGATAAATCTCAGCCCCACTCTCCTCTATAAATATATCTCTAAAAATCAGAAAAGGGGTCTGTCCTGAAGTTCTCTTTCATTTTTCTTTTCTTTTAATTTTCGCAGCCCTAGCAGCCCCTCTCTCCTCCTCTTGCCGCAAACCCTAGTAGTCTCTCTCCTTTTCTTGCCGCACACCCCTTCTTCTCTCTCTCTCTCTTTTCCTTTTATTTTCCTGAAGCAAACCCTAGCAGCCACCATCACATCTCTTTCTCTTCTCTTGCCGCAGCCACCATCTCTTTCTTTTCTTCTCTTTATTTTTCTCCTACAGCCACCTTCTCTTCCTTTCTCTTTATTTTTTTTCTTCTTTTCTTGTCTGGCCGAACACTAGCAGCCACTTTATTTTGTTTCTCTTTTATTTTGTGCTGAACGGAAGAAGAAGGAAGTGAAGCCAAGCAGCAGCCACCAACACCCAGCCGTGCGCGCCACCTTGCCGAGCACCTCAGCCTCCTCGCCGTGGAGCCCAAGGCCGAGCAGCAGCCCATCACGCCACCACCTTGCAGCCGCACCTCCACCCCATCATTCGTGGCTTGATTTCTTTCTCCTTTCCTTTTATTTTAATTGTTTTAATTATGCTTTATTTATTTATGGTTTTAATTATGTGTAACTGAATATTGGGCTAGGGCTAGGATGAAGCCCTAGCGATGCTGTTTACTCTCACTATGGATTATTGATTTTTAATTATTTACATGTTGACAAATCTTGGATCTCTGTTTAAATTGAATCTATTTGTTTCGCATCTTTGACTGATCACCTTAGGTTGCATGCATCTAGATATATGTTGTGAAACTAAATAAGCTCGAAAGGATGATAGTTTCAATAGGCAACAAGTGGGTATCCTAAGATAATATTCATGAGAAAAGAGATCATAGATGACATACAGTACATTAATTTGGAGCCATGCGCTATGTGTTTGTCACTCTCACAGATCGTAACGACTCTTGCATGGGTAACAGCTGCCTTAGCTTAGAACTAGGGAACATGCAAGTTAACTGGCTAAGGAAGGCCCAAGAAGCTCTTAGTTTATGCACAGTAAGGGGAGTAATTGCTAAAAGTAACTAGCCAAACCTTTTAGTAGACGAACTTTGTTGACATGTTTATATATTGATTGTTAATATCCATAGTAGAGTGAATGGTATGCTAGTGGTGGATTCTGACCCCTAGTGTTTCTTTATTATTGTTTTATCCAAATTGATTTAGTTGTTCTTTTTAAGTTTTGTTATTTATCTGTTAGTTTGTCTAGTCTTAAAAACCAATCAAAACCCCCCATTTGCGTGTGTGAGTTAGAGTTGAGTTAATTGAATTTAATTGAGTTAGTAATCATAACACTAGTACAATTCCCTGTGGGATCGACCTCGTATTTGTAAGCTTTGCTACTCCGCGATTCGTGCACTTGCGAGTTAACCTAGAGCTTAGAAAAGGTTATTTAATTTGCTCTAGGAAAACATACAACACTGCTCATGTTCTTTGAACTTCCTCTTGTGTGTGCACAATTCCTTCAAAAACTTAGCATACTTAGGAATCTGCTGAATAGCATCAAGCAAAGGAATGTTGATTTCCACTTTCTTAAACATCTCCAAAATTTCCTTAGCTTGCTCATCCTTACTCTGATTCCTTTGACGTTGAGGGAAAGGCAATGGAGCTCTTGGAATAGAGGAAGTAATCTCGGCCTTCTTACTAGCACGCGTAGCAATGTGCTTTTCTTGCTTCTTTCTTTCCTCCTCTTCCTCATCCTTAACCTTAACTTTATCCCTCTTGTACTTTTCCACTTGTTCAGGATCTAGCATCTCAACTTCATCCTCGTTGCCTGGATTATCATCTTGAGTAGTGCCCACTTTGTTGTCAATCACTTTCCCACTTCTCAAAGTAGTGATTGCTTCGGCCTTATCTTGAATTGGTGCACCCTTGACCACTTTGTCCAAGGTTAAACTCACTTGTTCCAATTGGGCTTCCAGATTCGAGATAGCTTTAGCTGTGACACTCGACTGCTCCTCAGTCTTATTCATAAATGTCTTAGTATCATTAGACATCGAAGTTGTACTATGAGCTAATGCAGCAATCATGTCCTCTAAATAAGTACTTCGTTGCTCAACAGGGGACTGTACACTCGATCTGGCTTGAACTTTTTCAACCTCAAAGCATGACTCTCCATATGATGGCTTAGCTTCTTGATTTGTCATCAGAACCTGCATCATCTGCTTAAGCTCAGACATCTCAGCATCCATAGCTGATTTCTTTTCCACTCTTCTCCGTCTATTCCACTGCTGTGAACTCAACGCCAATGTGTCAAAGAGTGTCCATGCTTCCTCAAAAGTCTTCTTTTTCAATGCTCCTCCACATGTCATATCCACCATATTACGATCTTGATCCAATAAACCCTCATAAAAATACTCAATCTGCATCCATGGGGCAAAATTATGGTGTGGACACGAAGTCAGAACCTCTTGATACCTTTCCCAACTCTCATGAAACACTTCGTCCTCTGATTGTGTAAACCCTAAGATCTGCTTCCTCATAATGGTAGTCTTGCTAACTGGATAGAACCTCAGAAGAAACTTAGATGCCAGTTCTTCCCATGTTTTAATAGAGGCAACCTGCAAGGAAAACAACCAATGTTTAGCTTTATCTTTAAGAGAGAATGGAAATAACCTTAACTTCCTTTGATCATCGCTCAACCCCCTCAGCTTGCCAATCTCGCATATTGCATGAAATTCCTTAATATGCACGTAGGGATCCTCTCCTTCTAGACCATGAAATGATGGAAGAAGTTTGATTGTCCCACTTGAAAGTTCAAAATCAGCTTCCACTTGAGAGTAAGCAACGCATGTAGGTTGAGCTAGAAGCGTTGGAGACAAATAATCACTCAAAGGTATTCTCATTTGACAGGCATTCGGCTGCAAGGTCTCCTCGACTTCCTCTTCTGATTTCTCTTCTTCGTACGATCCTTCAGATTCACTCCCTCTCGGCGACACAAGTGTTGACCTCATCCTTAATGGTGTCCAATTGAGTCTCGGCCTGCCCTTGTACGCACTCAGCACCTTTTGGCCTTCTGCACGTGAAAGAGGAGTGATCTTCGAATTTGATTCTTCCATTGTACCTTAGAAGCAAGAGAAATCAGCAAGAACCAAGAATAAACACAGAAAATAAAACCTAACTAAAATGACTTAACTAAAATTAATTAAACTAGCAATCAACACAAATAACAATTCCCCGGCAACGGCGCCAAAAACTTGTTGTATGTTTTCCTAGAACAAATTAAATAACCTTTTCTGAGCTCTAGGTTAACTCGCAAGTGCACGAATCGCAAAGTAGCAAAGCTTACAAATACGAGGTCAATCCCACAGGGAATTGTTTTAGTGTATGATTACTAACTCAATTAAATTCAATTAACTCAACTCTAACTCACACACGCAAATGGGGGTTTTGATTGGTTTTTGAAACTGGACTAACTAATAAATAAATAGCAAAACTTTAAATTAACAAACGGAATGAAATTGGATAAAACAATAATAAAGAAACACTAGGGTCAGAATCCACCACTAGCATACCATTCACTTTACTATGGATATAACAATCAAAGTATAAACATGTCCACAAAGTTCGTCTACTAAAAGGTTTGGCTAGTTACTTTTAGCAATTACTCCCCTTACTGTGCATAAACTAAGAGCTTCTTGGGCCTTCCTTAGCCAGTTAACTTGCATGTTCCCTAGTTCTAAGCTAAGGCAGCTGTTACCCATGCATGAGTCGTTACGATCTGTGAGAGTGACAAACACATAGCGCATAGCTCCAAATTAATGTACCCTATATCCTCTATGATCTCTTTTCTCATGAATATTATCTTAGGATACCCACTTGTTGCCTATTGAAACTATCATCCTTTCGAGCTTGTTTAGTTTCACAACATAAATCTAGATGCATGCAACCTAAGGTGATCAGTCAAAGATGCGAAACAAATAGAGTCAATTTAAATAGAGATCCAAGATTTGCTAACATATAAACAATTAAATTATTGGTAATCCATAGTGAAAATGAACAGCAATGCTAGGGCTTCATCCTAGCCCTAGCCCAATATTTAGCTATGCATAATTAAATCCACAAATAAACAGTGCATAATTAAAATAATGGAAATAGAAATAAAAGGAAGAGAGATCAAGCCGGTGCAGTGAGGTGGAGGTGCGGCTGCAATGGTGGTGTGCAATGGGGCTGCTCGGCCTTGGGCTCCACGGCAAGGAGGCTGAGGTGCTCGGCAAGGTGGCAGCAAGATGGTGAAGGCGGGGCAGCAAGGTGGAGCTGCTGCTAGGTGGTGCGACTTGGTGGTGGTGGCTGTGGCTTCACTTGATCCTCCGTCTTCAATTTCAGCACAAAATGAAAGAAAATACAAGAGAAGGTGGCTGCTAGGGTTCAGCCACCAAAGAAAAAGAAGAAGAATAAAGAGAAAGGGAGAGATGGTAGCTGCGGCACAAGAAAAACAAGAGAGAGAGTGGCTGCTAGGGTTGCAAAAATTAAAAGAAGAGAGAACCACCCCCCGAACCCTCTTTCTGAATTGAAGATATGTATTTATAGAGATCAGTAGGAGAGAAATCCTTGGGAGGCAAGGAGAAGAGAGGGTGCGGCAGCAGCTAAGGTTAGGAGAGGTATTGGGCTTGCGGCAAAAGCTTTAGCTTGGGCTTAAGTGACACACACCAGCCCAATAGGGTTTTGCGCATGGCTGATAGGCTTAGGCTGGTGAGTTGGGCTTCATCTTGGGCTGGTGCATGCATGCATCCATGGCCCCTCATATTTCGGCATTGCATAGGCCCATGGCCCATTTGATTTGTTGACTTGTCATAGTTGACCTTTGACCATTAACTTTGACTTCCCATTTTGCCCCTCATTTCCATTTGAGTTTGAATTCATTTCTTCCCTCCATTTATTCCCATGAATGTCCACCACCTTCTAGAAGCCTTTAGAACCTTAACTTTATATCGTTGACTTTGACCAACATTTCCTAGTGTGACTCGAATTTCTTGTAAATGAAGGATTCCTTATCCATTTCGACTTCTCGTAATGACCATATTGCCCCTAGGGTCTCCTAGTGTCATTAGGACTCATTTCCTTAGTTGGGTTAGGTTTCCTAGTTGAACCAGGATTTCCTGTTCCAATCAGGATTTCTCATTTCTGGCTCCGCAATGATAGTTCTGGACTTGATGTTTCCTAGTGTGACTAGGAATCCTCATTTGACTAGGATTTCGGCCCCTTTCCTAGTTTGACGAGGATTTCTCTCGTTTTCCTAGTTTGACTAGGAAACGTCTAAAAATGATCCTTTTGGCTCCTTTTCTCTTCTTTGCTCATTTTATCATATAAAAACAAAAACAAACTAACAACACACAAAATATCGAGTTCTTGCATTCTGAGTTAGGGAGTTAGTATCATAAAATAGTGTAAAATGAGCACTCAACACCACTGCAGGTACAAAAATTGATGTTCAACAGGGTACACTGACTATGAATGTGCAGGGACAGACCATTGAGTTCAGAGTGTTTGAGGCACTCAAACTACCTAGTGATGAGCATGAGTGCTTTAGGGTGGATGTTATGGATTTGGTTTGTCAACAGGTGTTTAATGTGAGTTGTAGCAGTGATCCGTTGGATAGGGCTTTGATTCATAGCCCTATGGCTGTGCATGAGGATGAGCAGGTTGAGAGCATTTTGGCTCACTTAGAAGCCGTACCCTGCTGTTCAGGTATGTATATTTCTGCTTTTGAGCCTTTACCTGTTTATGATACAAAACTTGTACCCTCTGTGTTGCAGGCACCTAAGCTAGAGTTGAGGGATTTGCCTGAGCATCTGAAGTATGCTTATTTGGGTGAGGGAAGCACATTACCTGTGATCATTGCTTCCAACCTCAATGCAGAGGAAGAGGAGAAATTGTTAAGAGTGCTGAGAGAGCACAAAACAGCAATTGGGTGGAGTATTGCAGATATCAAGGGAATCAGTCCCTCGAGGTGTATGCACATGATATTGTTGGAGGATGGAGCCAAACCGACTAGAGAGGCTCAGCGTAGACTCAACCCAGTGATGAAGGAAGTTCTGCTGAAGGAGGTGCTGAAGTTGCTAGATGTGGGTATTATTTATCCCATATCAGATAGCAAATGGGTGAGTCCGGTGCAGGTGGTTCCTAAGAAGTCTGGCATCACAGTGGTCAGAAATGATGCTAATGAGCTGGTGCCAACTCGAGTACAGACAGGGTGGCGTGTCTGAATAGACTACAGGAAATTTAACTCAGGTACTCGGAAAGACAATTTTCCATTACCTTTTATTGATCAGATGTTGGAACGTCATGCAGGTCATAGCCACTATTGCTTTTTAGATGGGTAGTCAGGCTACAACCAGATAGCTATAGCCCCAGAGGACCAGGAGAAGACGACATTTATCTGTCCCTATGACACTTTTGCCTACAGGCGCATGCCCTTTGGCTTGTGCAATGCTCCAGGTACTTTTCAGCGATGCATAATGAACATTTTTTCTGATATGGTGGAGCATATAATAGAGGTATTTATGGATGATTTCAGTGTATTTGGTTCTTCTTATGATAAATGCCTCCATAATCTTGCTTTGGTTTTAGAAAGATGCCAGGAATGCAATTTGGTTTTGAATTGGGAGAACTGCCATTTTATGGTACAACAGGGTATTGTTCTTGGCCATGTCATATCCAGCAGAGGGATAGAGGTGGATAAGGCTAAGGTTGATCTGGTAAGTAACCTTCCACCACCTTTAACAATTAAAGATGTGAGATCGTTTCTTGGTCATGCAGGTTTTTACGGGCAGTTCATCAGGGATTTCTCCAAGATAGCTCGGCCTTTGAGTAGATTATTGGCCAAGGAGGTGCCGTTTGAGTTCAATGAGGGCTGTCTAGCCGCATTTAACAGATTGAAGACCCTTCTCACATCAGCTCCAGTCATTATGCCTCCTGATTGGAGTTTGCCATTTGAGCTGATGTGCGATGCTTCTGATTATGCTGTGGGAGCTTTGTTAAGGCAGAGAGTGAACAAGATACCACATGTTATCTACTACGCCAGTCGGACTCTCAACGATGCCCAGCTGAATTATTCCACTACAGAGAATGAGCTTTTGGCTGTTATTTTTGCTTTAGAGAAATTCAGGTCATATCTGATTGGAACTAAAGTGATTGTGTTTTCTGATCATGCAGCTCTTAGGTACCTTCTACAGAAGAAAGATGCGAAGCCTAGGCTAATTAGATGGATTTTGCTGCTCCAGGAGTTTGACCTAGAGATCAAGGATAAGAAGGGCTCAGAGAATGTGGTGGCGGATCACCTTAGCCGATTTTTAAATGAGCAGTTGTTCTCATTGTCTGTTTATGTTCCTTGGTATTCTGATATTGTTGATTATATTGTTACAGGAGAACTTCCAGGTGACATACAGAGAGCTCAGAAGGAGAAGCTCATCAGCACGGCTAAGTACTATATATGGGATGATCCATATCTCTTTAAGTGGTGCCCCGACCAGATCATAAGAAGGTGTGTGCCTGAATCTGAGTTTCAGTCTATACTAACTTTTTGCCATTCTGATGCATGTGAAGGACATGGTGGAGCAAAGAAGACGGCTCTAAAAGTGTTGCAGTGTGGTTTTTACTGGCCTAGTCTGTTCAAGGATGCTTATACATTCTGCACCACATGTGATAGATGCCAAAAGTTGGGTAACTTTTCTTCCCGAAATCAATTGCCTCTTAACCCCATTCTTATTGTTAAGATTTTTTATGTCTGGGGCATTGATTTCATGGGTCCCTTTCCCTCTTCCAAGGGTTATTTGTATATCTTTCTTGCGGTTGATTATGTGCCGAAATGGGTGGAAGCAATTCCATCCAAGACTAATGATTCTAGAGTTGTCCTCAGATTTCTTAAGGATCATATTTTTGCAAGATTTGGCACTCCCAGGGCTATTATTAGTGATGGTGGATCTCACTTCAACAACAGGTTATTTGCGGCCTTGCTGAGCAAATATGGTATCAAGCATAAGGTTTCTACACCTTATCACCCCCAGACAAGTGGACAAGCTGAGATATATAATAGGGAAATTAAGCAAATTTTGAAGACTGTGAGCCCCTCCCTGAAAGATTGGTCAGATCGCCTCTTAGATGCTCTATGGGCTTATCGTACAGCATATAAGACCCCCATTGGTATGTCCCCATACAGGTTGGTTTTTGGTAAGCCATGTCATTTACCTGTCGAATTAGAGCATAAAGCATATTGGGCTATTAAACATTTCAATTTTAAGATGAATGAGGCAGGTGAGCATAGGAAGCTACAATTGAGTGAGTTGGAGGAACTCAGGAATGAGGCTTATGAGAGTTCTAGGATTTACAAAGACAAGACTAAGGCCTACCATGACAAGGCCATTTTGAGGAAACATTTCGAAGTGGGTCAGAAAGTCTTGCTTTACAATTCTTGCCTCAGACTCTTTCCAAGTAAACTTCGTTCTCGATGATATGGTCCATTTACTGTTACTAATGTTTACCCTCATGGTGCAGTGGAGGTCTGCAATACAAAGACAAAGAATACATTCAAGGTGAATGGCCATCGGCTTAAGCATTACTTGGAGCCTAATATGGAGCGTTCAGAGGAGAGCATGCTCTTGGAGGATCCTGTTCCATTAGCATGATGTACTACCCAGTCTGGCTGAAGACTCTAAACTTAGCGCTGATTGGGAGGCAACCCAACATTTTGAGAGAAGAAACATTGCCCTATGGCTGTTTGCATGGATATCAGGGAGTTCTTGACCTTTTGCTTTCCTTTAGTTTTTTTTTGTTGGTTATTGTGTGTTTCTAGGTTGTTAGAGTATTTGTCTTCCCAGCTCGAATGATTCATTGAATGCTTAGCTTGAACATTGAGGACAATGTTTCATTTAAGTTTGGGGGAAGAGTTTTATGTTTAGGCTTTGAAAATTTTCGTTCAAATTTTTGAAAAATACCAAAAATATTTTTGTTTTTATGTCTTTTAGGTTCCTTTCCACCACTATGATGAATTACAAATGCTTTGATCTTGCATACCTTGGTCGAATTGATGAAACTAGTTCTTTTGATTGTTCTTTTGACATGTTACTCATTTTGAGCATATTTGAGCTATCTTTGTGTGGATTACAATGCTGGCATAGTTTAGACTGAAAGTGATTGCATAACTTGTATGATCTAGGCTTCTAGTGAAACTTATTTACCCCTTGTGAGATTCGAGCCTTAATGCTTCTATTTTGAGGGTTATATGCTAATATTCCATGCATTCATTGAATATCTAGAGTTTGCATGATCTCGTTGTTTTTCATTGATCAAATGCTTGAAATGTGCATCATTTTAAATCAAATGATAGAACTTCCATCTCAATTTAATTGAAGCATGTTGTAACTACATGGAACCTAGGAAATGATTTAGGCCTTCTGTGTCTCGTTTGTGCCATTCTAGCCATCCTTTTTGTGTTACTTTATACCCCTAGTTGCCTTGTTGAGCCTTGTCAGCCTTTTTTTGTCTTAACTCTGTTACCCGTGCCAGCCCCTAGTTTGGGGGAAGTACCCTTCCATTGTGTGTATCTTACCCTTACTTAAGGGATTGTAGAGAACTGGTTTTTTATAATTGTTCATTTGTGTGCAAGGCTTGAGAACAATGTGAAAAAAATAAAAGAAAAGGAAAAGAATATGTTGCTGTGCCCAAAAGAAAAATAGAAAAAAAAAAAGAAAAAAAAAAAGAGAAGAAAGTGAAAAGGGTAGGCATGTGTATCACAAGTGTGCAAATTCAAGAATGCAAGCCTAGTCACCAAAGTGTATAAGAATGAAATGACACCTTAAAACCTGATTCTCTATGGTTCCCTTAAGTCTTTGTGTTTTCCATACCCTTCCTTGTTTAACCCCTTCACCTTCATCCCCATTACAACCCATATGTAAAGTCCTATATGATCTTAGGTGAAGTGTAGTCTTAATGTGGAGATTAGATGAGATGGAAGCATATTGTATTTTGATTTGATTTCAGGTATTTAGTATCTTTCATGAGATCATTATTCTTTCACTTGTGCCTTTGTTCATACATATATGTGAGTAATTTGAATTTGTATGCATAAACTCGCTCACATATGCATTTTGAGTGAATCACTATTTAACCAATATCTCAGTGCTTTATTTGTAAGTGACTATCTTTGTGAGAATTGAAGTGAAACTAGTTGCTTGTGATTACTCAAGCTTGCTTGAAAGTTCAGATTGAAAACTATGTTGATTTTGTCTTACACACATGATGCTTTAACCTTGTTGATTGTGAGTTAATGTTGGCATTTGGTTAATCTCTGGAACTAGTGTGTAATCTATTTGATTGAGTTATGAATGATCAAGCATACCTGAGATTTTTGGTGGAAGGTTAGGTGGTTTTGTTTTTAGAGTCTTAGTTTAGTTTTTGTTTTGTTTTGCTAGGGACTAGCAAAAGATAAGTTTGGGGGAATTGTTGGGTACTTAAATGTGTGCATTTTAGGCCTTCTATCTTAATGTATTTAGTGCTTAGTCCCTCTATTTCTTGTAATTTATGTTATTTTATTTTTCTTTGTAGGAGGAAAGCCCAAAAGGTGAAAAGCTTGCATTTTAAGCCCGATCAGCCCAAGATAGTGTAGCCGTGCACATGGTGGCCCAAGTCAAGCTGTTGCGTCATAAAAAGTGTTATAGAAGACCAAGGAGTAGAAAGATGTATATTATAGGAATCTTGGTCAATATGGGAGGTTTCCTTGTGCGCCTATCTTGGAGTCTCTCAAAACCAAGAAGAAAACAAAGAAGTTTGATTCTTAGAGGACAGCTACTGCTCAAGAGGCGTTCTTGCTGTCCAATTCAAATGGAGTGGTGCTTGATGTCATCTTGGCAGCTCATGGACCATAGCTGCACGTGTCTTGTTTCCAAGGCCCATTAAAACTCTTGGTTGCCATGTTTCCTCAAAAGAAGGCTAAAGAAAACCTCACTCCTAATTGGATTCAGATTTGACAAGTTGAAATTAATAGGCATTTGGGAGGTGGCGTGTAGACTAAGTGGCTGACCGCACCTACTTGGGATTTCTTTCCCAATTTACCTCTAAAAATCAGATTTACACTTACCTTATTTATCCTTATTTAATTTCTGATTTTTATGGGATTAATTGGGGAAGGGAATCAGCTACATGCAAGCCTATAGAGGTCAGCTACACATCCCTATTTAAATCCAACTCTTGCCATGTCTTAGGGTTGACAACACTGGAAAAAAATCAGAAATAGAGAGAAAGTGGCTGCTGGTTGGAGGCGTGAGCTCTCCTAGTGTTTCTTCTTTCTTTTCTCTATCCCTTGTAATTGTTAGATGTTAAACTTGATTTCTGTGATGTTTTTCTTCATTATTAGTATGAACTAAATTGTTTTTCTAGGGAGCCCTAGGCTGAATATTCATTGGAATGATGCAATCGTTGTCTGTTCTTTAATTCCATGTATTGATGATTTTGATTTCACCATTTTCATTGTTTTCTAGTTGTTTTTAATTCTTGATTGATCACCTAGGGTTATTGCATCTAAAATCTAATCAAGTTAGGGTGAGGACTCCCAATCAACCCCTAATGTGAGTGATAAACAATCTAGGGCTTAGTAATTGGCTAAAATCTGATTGTGTGAAATCAATTTTAGATCACTTAGTGTAGACGCCATGCACTAGGGGTTTAATTGCATTTACTTTCTCATTTAAGCTTAATGGATTCTGTTTGTGCATTCCTATGTAGATGCCATGCATAGGTCACATATAGAGTACAAGACTTAGTGTAGACACCATGCACTAGTCCGTTCAAAGGAGAATCATGCATCGGACCTTGATCATAGGTTTGATTGCAAGTGCATTCATTAATATGGATAGGAATCCGTGCTACATCATGATAATGAGTAGGAAGCCTAGGGGTGGACTTCTAGCGCCCTAGCATCATCATCTCTTTGATATTAATCATAACAACTTGCTGTTTTGATTTCAGTTTCCATTAGCCATACATTCTTAATTTAATTTTAAATTCCTTTTTAGTTTTAATAGTAAAGTAATAAGTAAGTCAAACAAACCTCCCCAAACTCATAAAGAGTGTGTGCATTAGTGTGATTGTTTGTGGGTTTTATTTCTGCTAGTGCTAGGTGGCTGTATGCATTTACATTCACTTGGTGTGATTTTGTGCATTTAGGAGTCCTAGCCGCAAGCTGTCTAGTGGTTGAGTGAGTGTAACTTATTTTTGCTTTTGAGTTTATCCTAGCCGTGACAACTAGGATAGTCATTTGTGTTTTCTTGTTTTGTTTTAGCACTAAGGTTTATCATTTAAAGATCTTAATTAGTCCTCGTGCGATCGACTTTGGTTGCTATCTATATTATATATAGATTCGTGCACTGCGAGTATTAAAATATAACGAACAACAATCATCCTTCTCACGTGGATATCTCATAGCACCAAACACATTGAACTCAACAGTTTCACCAAGCAGTCATTGTCAACTTCCTAGTACTCACATCAATCTTAGTATTTGCTGTGGCCATGAATGGTCTTCCCAATATGATTGGTAACTCTTTTCCTTTAGTTGGGATATCCTCCATCTCCAGAATAATGAAGTCAGCTGGCATAATCAAATCGGCAACCTGAACCAATACATCCTCAACTATACCTTTCAGAACTATCACTGAACAGTCTGCCAATTGACGTGTAACACCAGTGGGTTTGAGTTCTCCTAAACCCAAATTGCTCAAAAACTGAATATGGCATCAAATTAATGCTTGCTCCAAGATCTAACAATGCTTTCTCAAATTTGTGATTCCCAACCAAACACGGAATTGTAAAGCTATCTGGATCCTTCAACTTAGGTGGCAGCTTCCTTAATAAAACACTTCTTCACTTAAAGCCACTTGCTTATGCTCTTTGAATTTCCTCTTATGAGTGCATAACTCGTTCAAAAACTTGGCATACTTAGGAATTTGTTGAATGACATCAAACAACGGAATGTTAATCTCCACCTTTTTAAACATTTCCAAAATTTCCATCTCATGATCCTTCTTTCCTATATTCCTTCTGCGATGAGGAAAAGGCAATGGAGCTCTCGAAATAGGTTGAGGAGTCACGGCCTGCTTGCTAGCTTCAGTGGCTGTGGGATTATCTTGCTTCTTTCTTTCCTCTTCCTCCTTTTGCTTGATCTTTTCCTTATCCACCTTCTACTTCTGAACTTGTTTAGGCTCTAATATCTCGATCTCCTCATCATCTTGCTCAACATTCTTTTCAACTCGAGTAGTGCCCACTTTGTTATCAACAATCCTTCCACTTCTCAAAGTAGCAATTGCTTCAAGTTCATCATGAATTGGTATTACCTTTACCACTTTGTCCAAAGTTGAAGTCACTTGTTCTAGTTGGGCTTCCAAACTCGATATGGCTCTTGTTGTGGCACTCATCTGCTCCTCCGTCTTGTCCATAAAAGACCTTGTATCATTGGACATAGAAGTTGTACTCTGTGCCAATGCAGCAATCATGTCTTCCAAATAAGTACTTCTATGTTCCATAGGAGGTGGTGTATTCGGCCTAACTTGAACCTTATTGCACGACTCCTTTTGTGATAACTTTGAAACCTGAATTGCCATCATCTGCATCATTTGCTTAAGTTCAGCCATCTAAACTTCCATAGCTGATTTCTTTTTCATTTTCTTCTTCCTATTCCATTGTTGAGAATTCAATGCTATAATGTCTCAAATAGCGCCCATGCATCCTCAAATGTTTTCTCTTTCAAAGCCCCTGCACTAGACATATCCACCATAGCGCGATCTTATTCCAGCGTGATTCTGTGTTCTTGTTAGTCGCGTTAGATCGAAAATTACACTGAAATAATTGAACAGCAATCTAAATTTGACCTCCCGTGGATTAAAGGAAGTAGGAGGTCAATCAAAAAATACAAAAAAGAGATCTTAATTAATCAAAGATCCAACTGATCAATAAACCCTCATAAAAGTAATCAATCTGCATCCATGGAGCAAAACCGTGGTGTGGACAAGAATTCAAAAGCTCTTGGTACCTATCCCAACTTTCATGAAAAACTTCATCTTCAGCTTGTGTGAATCCCCATAATGTTGAATGTTTTCTTAGAACAAAATAAACATCTATTTCATTCCAAGTATACACGCAAGTGCACGAATCGCATCAGTAGCAAAGCGTACAAGCACGAGGTCGATCCCACAGGGAATGGTTAATACACAAAAAATCAATTCAATTAATCAATAGAATAACTAAATAGGGGTTTTTGGAAAGATGGAAACACACACACACCACACCACACGTACACACCCATTATCCTATCTTGCAATGTTAAGTTTTCAGTTTCAAATCAGATATGCATACTCTAACCATCCAAGGCTAATGACAATTAATTCAAACACAATGTATTAAAGTTTGACTGTTAAAAAGGTTTGATTAGTTACTTTCTCGCAATTGTTCTCCTAAGGCATAAACTAAGAGCTTCTTGGGCCTTCCTTAAACAGTTAACTTACATGTTCCCTAGTGCTAAGCTAAGGCAGTTGTTACCCATGCAAGAGTCATTAAGATCTGTGAGAACGTCAAACATGCACAACATATAAGTTTTGATTATTTCCTTATAAAGGTCGCCCAACCCCATTACCAAGAATAATCCCTTATTCTCTTGTTACTTGTGATTTAGTATCTTTGATTATTTCACAGCTAAACCTAACAAATAAATTAGATGCAATTATCCTAAGGTGGCCAGTCAAAGGACGCAAACAACTAGTGACGGATTTAAACAGATAATGGAAATTTAATACATGCAACCATCAAACTAATCGATCAAGAGACGGATAAATGATTTGTTAAAGCATGGCAAATCCAATAATCAACCTACAACTAACATACAAGATGGAATAAATAACCCTAGATAATTAAAGTAGAAAAGAAAATCAGAATAATATAAATAAATTCTCAATCCATGATTAAAATAAAATTAAAGATGCAAAACTAAAAGAAACTAGAATTCCAAAAGAAAAACAAAGAACATCACTAAGGTGGCAGCAGCGGCGGCACAAGGTGGCAGCAACGGCGGCACAAGATAGCACTCCTCCTTCCTCCTAGGGTTCGGCACAAAAATAAAGAGAAGAGATAGAGGTGGCTGCGGTTTGAAAAGAGAGGAAGAGGCTGCGTGAAGAAAAATAAAAGAGAGAGAAAGGGAAATAGGGTAGGCGGCAAGAAGAGAGAGAGAACAGCTAGGGTTTTTGAAATTTCCACAGGAGACCCCCCTGCTTGAGTTATAAAGATGTATTTATAGAGGAGAGTGGGGCTGAGATTTCTCTTTCTCTTCAATGTGGGATAAGTGCATTCCTTGCACACCAAGACTTATAATTTTCGGCCAAGCATAGGCCTTGGGCTGATTTGGGCTCTTTTTGGGCGTAACTCTCTTTTCAGCTCGCGGAACTGATGCGCTACCTCCACTAAAATGACCATATCTTGAGTTTGAAAACTCGGAATCAAAATCCGTAAAATTCCCTACGAAGCTAACATCTGTATCTTTCCAACCATATATGGCATGCTAGCTGATTCGTTCTGGAGAATTACAGAATTGGTGTTCAATTTTCCAGGGTTTTGACTTCTTTTTCAGCTAGGATTCCTTGGGCTTTCTCTTTATAGGCGTGATGGGCTAGGGTTTCAATTAAAAGAACATGGGCTTACTGTAACAAGCAAGTGGTGTGATGGGCTTTAGGGATGCATGGCTTGAACATGGCTGTATGACTTGGGCTCTTGGACCTTGGAATGGCACAACTTGGGCTTCCTCCAATTGGGCTTGCAATAGGCGCATGGCCTTGGTCCTTTGGGCTAGGGTTATGCGCATGGCCCATAGTGCATGGGCTGCATGTGTAGTCCATGTCATGTGATGATGTGGCACGGTTGACCATTGACTTTGACCTTTGACTTTGACCAAAAGTCAACCTTGACCAAAAAGATTTCCTAAAAGATTATGTCTGAGATTCTCCAAAGATTCTTTCTAGATTCCAGATCCTTCTAGCAGATTCCCTCAAGATTCATTTTCCCATTTCTTCCATTTTTAGCTCAAAATAGCCTTATTTAGCTTCTTTCTCCATCATTGCTTCATTTAATCTAAAAACACAAAAACAAGACAACAGACACAAAAGGATCGAGTTCTAAAACTCTAGGTTAGGAGTTAGTATCATAAAATGACGTAAAATGAGCACTCATCACATATCTGCTTCTTCACAATGGTAGTTTTACTAGTTGGATAGAACCTCAAAAGAAACTTATCTGCCAATTCCTTCCATGTTCTAATAGAACTAACCTGCAGAGAGTATAACCAAGTTTTAGCTTTATCTTTAAGAGAGAAAGGAAATAACCTTAACTTCCTTTGCTCGTCACTTAATCCTCGCAGTTTGCCAATCTCGCATATCACATGGAATTCCTTGATGTGCAAATAAGGATCCTCGCTCTCTTGATCATGAAAGATTGGTAGGAGTTTGATTGTCCCACTTGAGATCTCAAATTATTCAGCTTCCACTTGAGAGTAGGCTATGCACGTGGGCTGCTTAAGCAATGTTTATAACGCCCCAAAACTCGAGCCCATAAATATACTGAAACTTTGACCTTTAAAACTCTTTTCAAAGTATGAGCCATGCACTTAACAAATACATAAATATTTTTGATAAATCATAGTGTGAGCCCAAAACATTTATGTAAAATACTGTATGAAATCGATTAAATCGAATTAAAATGGATCCCGTTGCATCAACGTGGTACGGTCCAACCTCAGTGATCGCTTTTACCTGGGGGAACTTCATAAACAAAATTTTGAGAAAAACTCTCAGTGAGTGGACAAAATAAACTTCAAAACCTTTCATTTGAAAACCATTTAATAAAACTACTCATTCTCTTTGAAAACCCCCAATTTTTAAAATATGTTTTGAACTGATAAAAGGAATAACTAAAAATGTTTTTATCTAATAAATTTTTTTTTTTTTTAATATCGTTGGCCATATAAGTACCCATTCGACGGGCTCCACACTGGTACCGTTACAAACCGTCGCACCAAGAGGACCGTCTACATAACCTTCCACCCGTACCGTCGCAACGCTGTCATACGAGTGGATTTACGGTGTCCCTTGTACCGTCGAACGCCGTCATGCGAGTGGATTTAGGGTGTCCCTTGTACCGTCGAATCGCCGTCATACAAGTGGACTTATAGTGGCCCGTGTACCGTCGAATCACCGTCGTTCAACAAGCCAAAGTGTCGTACGTGCACTTACATTGCCCTTCCACCCACACCGTCGCAACGCCGTCATGCGAGTGGATTTAGGGTGTCCCTTGTACCGTCGAATCGCCGTCATACAAGTGGACTTGTAGTGGCCCGTGTACCGTCGAATCACCGTCGTACAACAAGCCAAAGTGCCGTACGTGCACGTAGACTACCCCCAAAGGGCGAGGCATCCCGGCACACGGCCCAAAGCCTATGTGTGTGCCGTGATGGGTGCCAAAGACCTACTTAATAACCGATGGGTACTTAGACGACCTACAAAATAATTTGTTTAATTATTTGATAACCCTTAGATCGATATGGCAAATAATTCAATCGATTTAAAATATTTATTTATGCAAAACAGACTTTACTCAATTCATTATTTCATTATTTAACGCAAAATTTCAAAGGTAATATAAAAAAAACCATAAAACCCATAAACTTTGCAAGCAAAAGAAAATCCACTCACCAAATCAATAGTAAAACATCATCAATCAAATGGTCAATCCTTAGCAATTCATATAGTGCACTAACAGCACAAAAACGTCATCCGAACAAGTTCTGGGGTTTGTCCATTTATGTCAACATGTCAACACTGTAAAACCTATTCACTCCTGATGAGTGTGCATTTTGCATCACTTTATGATACTAATTCCTTAACCTAGAGTGTTAGAACTCGCTATTTTGTGTTTCTTGTCTTGTTTTTGTATTTTCAGGTCAAGTGAAACAGAAATGAGAAAAAGGAGCAAATGAAACCATTTTGGGACATTTCCTGGTCAAACCAGGAAAACGAGTGAAATCTTGGTCAAACCAGGAAAAGTGTAGAAATCCTAGTCAAATGAGGATTCCTAGTCACACTAGGAAACATCAAGTCCAGAACCATCATTGCGGAGCCAGAAATGTGAAATCCTGATTCGAACAGGAAATCCTGGTTGAACTAGGAAACCTAACCCAACTAGGGAAAGGAGTCCTAGTGACACTAGGAGACCCCAGGGGCAATATGGTCATTACGAGAAGTCGAAATGGATAAGGAATCTCTCATTTTCAAG
>QANW01013084.1:482329-538038 GCA_003254865.1 Dryas drummondii | reverse complement strand
CAAATACACTTAAAGAGTATAATTATATTAACTTTTGGGTAGAAATTTTGGTGATTCAACAATTTGTGAAGACTATAATGTGATTTCAACGTTCGGAACCGTTCATTCTATTCGTTTATACTAGAAGATCATTCCTGCAAAAAATCGGCTAAATCGGATTTCATCTCATACTTCGATTCGTATTAGAAAATTTACAATCGTACATAAGTTCAACTACAGTTACCTAACTTCTACATCTCCGATTGAGCTAATTTTTTGCATGGATGATCCTTAAGTAGGGAATTAAAAAATGAATGGTTATGATCTTTGGAAATACAATCATATAGTATGCTATTACATATATAAAATTGTAAACAAAAAAGAATTCTTACTTTGGGCGAGGAACTACAAATTTCGTCGCCCAAAGTTTCTTGGGCGAGGAACCTCACAATTCGTCGCCCAAAGTTACTTTGGGCGACAAAATGTTAGGTTCCTCGCCCAAACCATTATTACAAAACAGGATGACTGATTTGGGCGACGAACAGGTTCCTCGCCCAAACTTACTTTGGGCGACGAACAGAATTTCGTCACCCAAAGTGCTTTTGGGCGAGGAATATGTGTATTCCTCGCCCAAAATGAGTTTGGGCGACGAAATTATGTTCGTCGCCCAAAGTAAGTTTGGGCGAAGAATTTTCGTTTTCCTCGCCCAAAGAAACTTTGGGCGACGAACATGTATATTCCTCGCCCAATGTATTTCTCAATTAATTGTTTGTCGTTAATGTTTAGGCGACGAAATGTGTTCGTCGCCCAAAGTAAGTTTGGGCGAGGAAAGTGTGATTCGTCGCCCAAAACTTATTTGGGCGACGACATGACATTGAGCGACAAATTTTCTTGTTCGTCGCCCTAAATTGCTTTGGGCGACGAATATATGTTCGTCGCCCAAAGTGTGGTCGCCCAAATATGTTTTTCTTGTAGTGTATATATATTGTGTATAGGGAATACTCACACTAGTGACAGTTATGTGGGACATCGAACTACAAAGATGATGCATGAAGCAGCCAAGTACATCAAGAAATGCTTAGGGGTTGGAAAAGATATGGATCATAATGATGGTGATGATGGTGATGATGAGGATGCAGTAATGTTGTTCTGTGGGCAAGGCACGACTTCAGCTATCAAAAGACTCCAAGAGGTGATGGGCATTACAGTACCATCAATTCTGAGGGAGAGTGATAGAGAGTAGTGCTGGTGTAATTAGCAGCGAAGAAAGGTGGGTGGTTTTGGTTGGGCCTGATGAGCATCACTCAAACCTACTCTCATGGCGGCAAAGCTTAGCTCAAGTGGTTGAGATTGGTGTAGATGAGGATGGCTAGCTTGTTGGACATGGAGGCTCTTAGACAACAACTGGAGTTTTATAAATATGCCAACCGCCCAATTCTGGGTTCCTTCTTAGCTTGTAGTAATTGTTTGTGGGAAAACCCACACCAATCCACATCGATCCGAATAGCCAATCACGGCTCGACACGTGGCTGGTCAATATCCACCTCGGAGTTGACTATCAGTGGTCAAAACTTTGACCTCCACATCAGCACTTCCTTTGCTAGCTCGGACCGGTCTCCGTGCCGGGTCCTCCATGTTCGGTCCGAGCCGAACCGACGATCTTCCAAGGGATTGAGTGTCCATCTTTCCACGGTCATCTCGGCTCGGCTCGGCACTGAAGTGACCTCCTTTCGAGCTCTAGCGTCGGCTAGTTAGGGCTCGGAAGGGTCCCTATCTTTTGGGTCGGCTCGGTCTTGAATTCCATATCCGATCCGATCACACATGGACTTCATGCATACGCAGAAAGAACATCTGTTCGGTTCGGCTCGGCTCTCCGCCGCCATTCCCAGGAAGATCACGCTGGGACGAACCGCCACACTTGAATGCACCTGACACAAACCTTCTGACAGATAGAATATCCAGTCTGCATTCATGACTACTGGGGCAGTTTGCCTGAACCTTCCAACCTTGCATTTAATGGGGCATTCAATGCAGCATTGAATGCTGAGGAAGTAAGCAGCTGCGCATGCAACTAGGTCTGACCAGGTACGTGGGTCTCTGGCAACCATTCATTCACATGCAGGTAACTTATTCATTAAGTCTTCCTTTGCCTATATAAGGCACCATATATGCACAAAATGAGATCTATGAATCAATGAGTCCATCCACAAAACACTACACAAAAATTCCTACTCACAAGAGAGCATACCCAACTTTCTGAGAATAACCCAGAACATTTGCCTTGTTCTTCTTTTTCTCCCAAGTTTATCCTTTGTTCTTCCTCAACCACCATCAAACACCATCACTGACTTCTTCATCGGAGCGTGTTTGGCTGGTACCACACCGGTCCATCTCCTCTGATCTTGTTTCTCTTGCAGGAAGATCTCAATCAACGTCCACTTCATCATCCAGCAAAGCATCTGATCAGCCAGATCAGCTTTTCTAAGTTGTTGCATCTACCTTACGAGAATTTGCATCAACAGATTGGCGCCGTCTGTGGGAAGATCGACTTCAGCCGTTGTGTTCATCACTGCAAGTGCTAAGCTCTTCCTTCAAGCAAGTCATCATGGCTACCGTCTATCGGGACAACGGTTCTTCTTCAGGAGCGTCTCAGAATGATGAACAACATCAGCCTGAGACGCCTGAGAAGACGAGGGGAGCACAACTCCCCGGGGCATCAAAGTCCAAAGGTCCCTCCAAAATCCGAGCTGCTCACAAACTCCTTAAGGAGAGTCAGCGACACCTGGCCGCTGAGAATGCACTCCTAAAGCAGAATAATGAGTTGCTCGCAAAACAGGCCGAGCTAGCCGGGGAACTTGCACGCCATCGTGCTCAGCTCGAGAAAAGTGGGGGTTCGGGTTTCCAATCGCGCCGAACCCGAACCGAGCAGGAGGTCCTTTCGCCATCTCCTTCTCGGCAGAGCACCCCCGCCGAGCCGAACGACCAGACCGATCGGCAGGATGCGGACCCTGTCTTCCCGGGCTTCGAGGACATGCCCCCCGTCGAGCAGGCCGAGTTCCTAAACGCCCACCGTCTCCTTCAGCAAAAGTAGGCGGCCTTCGGAAAACGTCTCCCCAGGAGTTCGGGGGGAGACCGGGTCGATCCGAATACAAATCAGCGACCGCCGGCCCGAGTCAGATTGGGGGTCAACAGTCCAACCGATTCGGCCGAAACCAGGGGTCCGATTCGGAATAGACTCGGCCCTATCGCCAGCCAAGATCCTTCCCCATCAGGGGCTCATTCGGGGAGACGATCAGTGAGCGACCGACTGGGATCTACTATGATCATGTCGGATCGACAACCGGCAAGGTAGATCAGCTCGTCGATGCAACAGCAGGACATCAGCTCCTCAGCTTCATGGATGCCTATTCTGGGTATAATCAGATCCTCATGCACAAATCTGACCAGGAGGGCACATCCTTCATAACGGATCGCGGCATGTACTGTTACAAGGTCATGCCCTTCGGCCTCAAGAACGCTGGAGCCACCTACCAAAGGCTGGTCAACCACATGTTCAGATCTTCCATCGGCAAATCCGTAGAGGTTTACGTGGATGACATGCTGGTCAAAAGCATCAAGGCGGACGATCACGTCAAGGACCTCTCAGACATGTTCGGAGTCCTAAAAGAATATCAGATGCGGCTGAACCCAGCCAAGTGTGTCTTTGGAGTTCGGTCAGGCAAGTTCCTTGGCTATCTGGTCAGCCAACGGGGAATTGAAGCCAATCCGGAGAAAATCCAGGCTTTGATCAACATGAAGTCCCCAAGGACACGCAAGGAAATCCAGAGTCTGACTGGAAGAGTCGCCGCCCTGAACCGGTTCATCTCGAAGTCGACTGACCGGTGTCTCCCTTTCTTCAAAGCGCTAAGGGGAGCAGGGAAGGGCATAGAATGGACCCCCCAATGCGAGCAGGCCTTTCAAGATCTGAAAAGGCACATGGGGGAACCTCCCATCTTATCCAAACCAGAGGAAGGTGAAGAACTTCTTCTCTACCTCTCCGTTTCAGACTCGGCTCTCAGCTCGGTTTTGGTGAGAGAGGTCGGCGGTGTACAACACCCCGTCTTCTATACGAGCCGAGCCCTCGCCGATGCCGAGACCCGATATCCAAAATTCGAGAAGATGGCTCTCGCCCTGGTCAGCTCGGCTCGGAAATTGAGACCCTACTTCCAGGCTCATTCAATCGTTGTCTTGACGGATCAGCCGCTCAGACAAATCCTGGCAAAACCCGAGACTTCGGGTCGGCTCATCAAGTGGTCAATCGAGCTCGGCGAGTTCGACATCATCTACCGTCCCAGGACGGCAATCAAAGGTCAGGCCATGTCGGACTTCATCTGTGAGTCGACCACCTCGCGGAGGACCCACCGCGCACCGACGCCATGCCAACGACGTCCGATCCGAGCACAATCGGCGATCGCAGCCAGTTTGATCTCCTCACCTGGACCCTCTACGTGGACGGATCTTCCAACGCCATGGGAAGCGGAGCCGGGCTTGTTCTGATCTCCCCCGAACAAGTTGTGATGGAGTATGCTCTTCGCTTTAGATTTCAAGCATCCAACAATGAAGCAGAGTATGAGGCACTCATCGCCGGACTCAGACTGGCAAAAGAGCTCGGCGCAACTAAACTGAGCATCTTCAGCGACTCCCAACTCATCGTCAATCAGATATTGGGAGAGTATGAGACTCGAGAACCTAGCATGACTGCCTATCTCGAGAAGACTCGTATGCTGCTTGGGAACTTCCATGAGTACAAAATATCCCAAATCCCGAGGGCAGAAAACTGCAGAGCCGACGCCTTGGCACGCCTGGCTTCGACCACAGACACCGGATCCGCCAGGCACGTTCCAGTTGAAATCCTGGACAGACCTAGCACCGCCGAAAACGAAGTCACCGTCATGCAGACCGAGACCGAGCCAAACTGGATGACGCCGATCATCAACTACTTGGTCTACGGGATCCTCCCCCCAGAGAGGGACAAGGCACGTCTCATCAAAACGAGGTCGGCTCGGTTCAGAATGATCAACGGTCAGCTCTACAAAAGGAGTTTCTCCCTGCCCTACTTGCGGTGCGTCACTCCCCAAGAAGGTCAGGATGTGCTGAGAGAAATCCACGAAGGGATATGCGGAAACCACTCTGGAGGAAGAGCCCTCGCCTACAAGACGATCCGACAGGGTTACTTCTGGCCGACGCTGAACAAAGACGCAGATCATCTCTCTCGCGCTTGTGTCAGATGCCAGCAATTTGCCGCGGTCCCCCATCAACCTCCCCAGTTGCTGACCTCCATATCCAGTCCTTGGCCGTTCGCGCAATGGGGACTCGATCTGATCGGTCCTATGCCGAAGGCGAAGGGGCAAGTCACAATGGCCGTAGTAGCAGTCGACTACTTCACCAAATGGGCCGAGGCCGAGCCCCTAGCCACAACCACAGCCGAACGGATGGAGACCTTCGTCTGGAAGAACATCATTTGCCGGTTCGGCATGCCGCACACCATCATTGCGGACAATGGCAAACAGTTCGACTGCAAGAGATTCAGGAGTTTTTGTTCACGTCTGAACATCAACTTGCGCTTCACCGCGCCTTACCATCCGCAGTCGAACGGACAGGTCGAGGCCATCAACAAGATCATCAAGAAGACCCTCAAGACTAAACTGGACAATGCTAAGGGAAATTGGCCTGAACTCTTGCCAGAGGTGCTTTGGTCCTACCGAACTTCCTATCGCAACTCCACGAAGGAAACGCCCTATGCATTGGCGTTCGGAACTGACGCTGTCGTCCCGGTCGAAATGGGGACTCCTTCATTCCGGACCGGCACGTACAATCCCGAGACCAATGACAACGGACTTCGGCTCGGCCTGGACATGGTCGAGGAGAGGCGGACCGACGCTAACCTCTGCCGAGCCGCTTATCAAAAAAGGGTAGCCAAGTACTACAATCAAAGGGTCAGGCCCCGGAGCTTCGGATTGGGCAGTCTCGTCATGAAGAAGAATCCCCTTGCCGTCAAGGAAAGCTCATTCGATCCGAACTGGACCGGACCATATAGAATCACGGGCATAGTCAAGCCCGGCACTTACAACTTGGCCACTCTGGCTGGGAAACCTCTCAAGCATAGCTGGAACGCTGAACACTTGAAGACTTATTACCAGTAAAAATGTAGTTAGGATCGGGGACTGTCCGACCTAACACCCATTCCAATCAATGAAAAGATGAACACATTTTTGACTCATCTTCTTCTTATTTTTCGAAGCGAACACTGGGGACTCTACTCCTATACACTTTCAACAAAGAGGAAAGATCTAAGTGTTCCCTCCGAAAAAATAACAAACCCATGTGCCGAGCCGAAGTGCCATTTTCGGCCCGACACTCGGTACATTACAGACTCATCAGGTTTATAAACTCATGTGTCGAGCTGGCGCGCCACTTTCGGCCCGATGCTTGGCATATTACAGACTCATCAGGTCTATAAACTCCTGTGCCGAGCTGGCGTGCCACTTTCGGCCCGATGCTCGACATAGTACAGACTTATCAGGTCTATAAAAATCTCTGTCCGAGCCGAAGCGACTTTCTACAATCCTAACGCTCAACAGGATATTTCGAAAAGAAAAATATACACTCCAACCAAAACTTTCATCGTGCATGCCGAGCCGATCTGAAAGTAGGTTTGAATATTTTTCTCAAAAAACAAAAATCCTAAATATCTCAATGGGTATACCGAGCCCATCTGAGATCACTAGGGTTTTTTAAATTCTTACTTATCTTGGGTATGCTTATCAAGCTGATCCGAAGACAAGTTCTAATTTATCATTACCATTCATTTTCATTGCGATCGGCATGTCGAGCCGATCTCAAAGTGCCTTGGTTTTTATTATTCTTGTCACTTTTATCACTTTCTTATTCATGTGTTATTGGTTATGTCTTTAGCTTAATTTCCGAGCTGAACTGATAATAACTTGGCTCATAAAAAGAAATACTGATAAAATTAAACAAAGATAAAACCAAGTACAAATTGTTCCAAAATAAATCAAACCCGAGCCACATCTCGGCCCGGGGAGAAAAGTAAAAACATAACATAAAAAAACAAAATGTAGCTCATGCAGATCGTTCGGCAGGGCCCTCCAAGATCGGCTCAGTAGACTCCTCGGGCGTCTCCTCGCCGAGCTGCACCACCTCAACCCCATCGATCCGCATCTCAGCATTGGGATCGGGGTCGGCTCGTGCGTAGGCAGCGGAGGGTCCTTCGGAGTCGGCTCGGCTTCGGCGCGGACTTGGCGATCGGGAGGAGGAAGCTCATCCTGTTGACTTCCCTGGGTGTCTTCCTCACCGTCGGACTCGCCAAGGAATGAGACATCCCAGTCTGGCCTCTTCGACTTGATCTCGTCCAGAAGCTCCTTGTACCCCTCGAAGTGGGCATCGGCAAGTGCCTGGACGCTCGGCACCCCAGCTTGACGCCGAGACTCGAGAGCCCTCCGCTCGGCAGCCTCGACGTCCCGCTGGAGGTCGTCGGCGAATTGGCCCAGCTCAGCCACCTTCTGCTCGGACGCAAGCAACTCCTTTGCGAGCCGAGCGACGTCCACCTCTTTCTCTGCCAGCTTGGACCGCAGACCCGCCGACCGATCGTGCTCGGCCTTCACAACCCGCTCGGCCTCGGCCAGCTTCTCCTTAAGCTCCTGGATCCGCTCCCGAAGCCTCCCCATTGTCGCCTCGGCCTCGACGGCGGCATGGGCGGCTTCAAACTGCCTCATGGCGAGCTGCAATAACAAAAGAGAAGAATTTATTACTAATCCGAACCGAGCGGATAAACGAAATCCGAAGTAAAAAAAGACTTACCAACATGGCCTGGCGGGATGTGGTCAGAGCTTGGTAGCTGAGGCTCGGCTCGTCCTGACCGGCCTAGAGCCCCTCCCGTGCCCTCGCCGTCATCACGCGCTTAAGGCCCGAGACGAACGGCTCGATGCAGGGGTCGACCTCCACCATCTTCAGGGGCACCGAGCCCGAGGCTTCGGCATCCCCACCACCGGGTTCGGCCCGAGTTCTCTTCTCAGGACGAGGCTCGGTCGCCAGGCCTTTCCTTTTCTCCCCCTGCCGAGCCGGCCTCGTCACAGAGGGCCCGGGTCGGGCTGCAGCGGCGGTAGGCGCTGGTACCGGGATCGGCTCGACGGGCATCCGACCTGCAGCCTTCCTTTGGGCGCTTTTCTCGGCTTTCTTCCTCAGCCGAGCTTCCATCTCGGCCGAACTCATTCCCTTTTCGGCTCGCGGGTTCCACCTGGGTACAAACCAGGAAATTCCGCTCGACCTGATTTGGGTCTGCCCGAGCAGAAATTTGGTGGACAAATATTCGGTCGGCGACTCTCTGATCGCGGTAATCTGATCCCTCAGCTCGCCCTTCAGTATGTACTTGCCCCAGCTGACTGCAAGGATGAAACCAAAAGGAGTTAGCCACAAAATATACATACAATCATTACAAAACATATACAGATTGCCCTCGGATCGGCCCCAATCTTCCATTGCCCACCTGGGATCCTAAAGGCTCTGGGAACCCGACACCGGGTAGGTCTGCTCGGATCGGCGAATTCCCAATCCCCAGAGACGAAGAAGTATCTCCTCTTCCAAGTCTTTTGAGAGGAGGGATTGCCCGTGAACAGTGGCCCCGAGTAAGCTTGCAGGTTGTAGAAGCCGAGCTCGGTGTTCTTCGACCTCAGTGCGTATGAGCAGAACAGGATATCCTTGTCCGGCTCGCATTTGTGCACCTTGTGCCACAAAATATGCATGGACAAGATAATCCTATACACATTAGGATTTAGCTGATGCGGCGCCGCGCCGATCATGGCCAACCAATCTTGCAGGAATGGATGCAGGGGGAGCCGAACCCCATTTTCAAACATTTCGGGATACATGGTCACCCATCCCTTGGGGGGTCGGCTCGGCTTCTCCCCTTCCATCGGCAACCTCATCAGCACGGCTTCTGGAACGGAATACCGAGCTCTCAGATCCTCGAGATGAAACTCGGTCATCTCGTTTGGAATCTGATCGGCCTTCCACGCCAACTCTTCGTAAAAGTCCGGATCGATCGGACTCCCCATCACGGATCCGAGCCGATCTGAGGTCGATGCCTCATGACCCCTGTCCCTCTCCTCCGAACCCGAGATAAGTCTTCTTGGAATCCTTAGGATCGGCTCGGCTTGAGCCTCCTCTTCATCGCTTCGGGGTTGGCGCACTCTACCTGGGTTCCGGTCTAAGGTCGAGATGACCTCATCCAGCTCCTCAGACAGGCTATCCCAGCCTGCTTCACCCCCTGGTGGTGGGCTTCGACTCTCCTCGGCCTCGCTCTCCCCTTCGAAGGCATTCCCCGAGCCGAGCCGACCACTCGAATCGGATTCAGACATTTCTAAAAACACCTTTTTCTGTTTTTCTCTCTTACTTTTTGAATTGAAACGTGCCCTTTTTCAAGAACACCAAGAACAAAACCCAGAAAACCCGAAAAAAGGCAAAAACTCAAAAGTGGACAGAATCACTTACTGGTTTTGTCCGGCCAAATCTATCCGCCCCAAACACCATAGGAATCACCTCGCCTATCGCCGTACCTGGTCGATGTTGGGATCGGACTACCACTCGAACGACGGCGAGAGAGAAGATTTCACGGTGAGAGAGAGAGTCTTGCAGGAGAGAGAGTGAGCTTCTGAAAAATGTGAGAGGGAAGAGAGAGAAATTGCCAATTTATACCCTCATGCAAACCGATCTCAGCCCTTCATTTCTGGCGCTTCAAATGCCAGATCTTGACACCTGTCAAGCATTCAAAATACCCCTAAATGAGGTGACCCTTACGTTCCCCCATGCAGAAATCAAACGTCCCTTCACCTGTCCCTGAGATATTCTGACCAATCACAAGTCGTCATGTGTTCGGATCCTCGGGAACATGGGCTTGTTGGGTTCGGCTCGGATCAAGCAACATGCTATCTTTGGCAAGGTCCTCACACTTCAACTTCCAATCCACCACTGTCTGCTCGGATCGGAAGCTGGGGGACTCCTGTTTGTGGGAAAACCCACACCAATCCACATCGATCCGAATAGCCAATCACGGCTCGACACGTGGCTGGTCAATATCCACCTCGGAGTTGACTATCAGTGGTCAAAACTTTGACCTCCACATCAGCACTTCCTTTGCTAGCTCGGACCGGTCTCCGTGCCGGGTCCTCCATGTTCGGTCCGAGCCGAACCAACGATCTTCCAAGGGATTGAGTGTCCATCTTTCCACGGTCATCTCGGCTCGGCTCGGCACTGAAGTGACCTCCTTTCGAGCTCTAGCGTCGGCTAGTTAGGGCTCGGAAGGGTCCCTATCTTTTGGGTCGGCTCGGTCTTGAATTCCATATCCGGTCCGATCACACATGGACTTCATGCATACGCAGAAAGAACATCTGTTCGGTTCGGTTCGGCTCGGCTCTCCGCCGCCATTCCCAGGAAGATCACGCTGGGACGAACCGCCACACTTGAATGCACCTGACACAAACCTTCTGACAGATGGAATATCCAGTCTGCATTCATGACTACTGGGGCAGTTTGCCTGAACCTTCCAACCTTGCATTTAATGGGGCATTCAATGCAGCATTGAATGCTGAGGAAGTAAGCAGATGCGCATGCAACTAGGTCTGACCAGGTACGTGGGTCTCTGGCAACCATTCATTCACATGCAGGTAACTTATTCATTAAGTCTTCCTTTGCCTATATAAGGCACCATATATGCACAAAATGAGATCTATGAATCAATGAGTCCATCCACAAAACACTACACAAAAATTCCTACTCACAAGAGAGCATATCCAACTTTCTGAGAATAACCCAGAACATTTGCCTTGTTCTTCTTTTTCTCCCAAGTTCATTCTTTGTTCTTCCTCAACCACCATCAAACACCATCACTGACTTCATCATCGGAGCGTGTTTGGCTGGTACCACACCGGTCCATCTCCTCTGATCTTGTTTCTCTTGCAGGAAGATCTCAATCAACGTCCACTTCATCATCCAGCAAAGCATCTGATCAGCCAGATCAGCTTTTCTAAGTTGTTGCATCTACCTTACGAGAATTTGCATCAACATGCACTAATATTATATTAATATTAGGGAGACTTAGAGTGTAGTTCATTTTATGAATCTTTCTTAGATTAAGATCGGTAGTAATTTAAGATTTTTAATTAAGTACTTTTATTTTTTTTCTTTGACGGCTTTATGTTAGATTTTAACTCCAAGATTTTGGGCTCCGCCCAAAATCTCAGAGTTAAAACCTTATATGCAACCTCTATAAAGCCCACTTTATACCCTAGGAATAGAAATACCCTTCAAATTGAGAAATGATTTTATTATGAATTAAAATAATTTTCTTATAAATTAAAAGGACTTTATTATGAATTAAAAGAATTTTTTATAAATTATTATAAATTAAAAGAATTTTTTTAGAAATTTTAAAACACTCCATGTTTCAATCTAAAAATTATTGTTTTAAAAAGACCTAAGTCTAGTTATCTCTTAATATTATACTCTATAAGTATAAATCTATCATCTAATAATATTACACATTAATTAGTTATATCATGTGACAATATAAAGATTATACATAATAACTTCTCAGATTCTACCAAAAAAATTTCAGGTACTAAATTACTAATGCATGTAGTTTTAAACGTGACTCTCTCCGGCCAGCATGCTACTGTTTCTCTTTGGTCTTTTATTAATTAGTTATATTATATGCTTGTTATTTATTTATTTATTTTGATATGATGTATGCATGTACTTCAATATATATTGATGGTAGTTCTTCAATTTGTAAGTACTAAAACTGATTCCTTGGTTTAATTTTTTGACTGTATGTATGGTTTTATGTAGTGGGCCTTACGTGGAAAATTGAGATGCGGTGTGGCAAGATAGATGGGTACGATGGTATTTTCCTTAGTCCCCACAAGTTTCTTGGTGGGCCTGGATCCCCAGGCATCCTTATTATGAGCAAGGCTCTCTATCAGCTCAAAATCTTCCCCCCCCCCCCCCATCAACTTGTGGAGGTGGAACTGTTTCTTATGTAAATGGCTTCACCGAAAAGGTATATATAATTATATATATATACAACCAACAAATTAATTAAAATGATATATACATATAGAGGAAATTACAGATTTGGTCCACTTATTTTATACCTAATTTAATTTTGGTCCACGATCTTTTTTAAGTTCTGTTTTGGTTTACTAATTGTTTTATTTGTTCAATAAAGGTCCAGATTGTGACTTTAAATCTTTTGAGTTGTGTTTTCTTCAATTATAAATGAAGTATAAGTTGTATTTCATCATTTCATAGTCATCAAAATAAATTTGGAGTATTATAATCTAAGATAATTGAGATTGGGTGAAGTTTGAAAAATTGGCAGTTTTGGGTACCCTACTTTGGGGTTAATTATCTTGAGTTTTAGAACTCCAATTTAAATTATCTTTATATGGTTGTAAAGAAGAAATGCATAATTTTAAAATAAGTATATGTTTGCTGAATTTGGATGAGATTTGATAGGCTAAAAGACATGCCAAATTTGAAAAAATAAATATGGACCTTTATTGCACAAGTGGAACAATTAGTGAACCAAAACAGAACTTAAAAAAGATTGTATACCAAAATTAAACTAAATATAAAATAACTTAACTAAATTTGTAATTTCCTCTATACATATATGTAGAGAAAATTGAAAGCTAGCTATATATATATTTTATTTGTAATCACTTAGTTTAATTTGTTTTGGCATGGAACAACTCATTACTCCGTCTATTTATACCACTTCAACTAACTACAAAAGTTTTATATATACTAAAAACGCATGTGATATCATGTCATTCACGAATTTTTTAAAATAAATTAAAAATAATAATAGTATAATAATTCATAATAGTGATAGAAGATAAATAACATTTGTTTTTTGTTTTTTGTTTTTTTTTTTTAAATACGAATGTGGAGAGTATTTATCAGGATTAGTAAAGCATGAAGAGATAAATCTTTTCAGAGAACTCTCTTCTGATATCAAAAAAAACTTTGCAATTTCCTTTTCTAAACCGTGGATTCTTTGTCAATGTCAGATGTTCAAGTATAAGATAAAGGTGAGTGATGCACGTAGAGCATGGATGAAGAATCCTGAAATGTTGCAGAATTGCTCGACGGGTTTTCATTTCCCTTCTCAATATGAAGAAGGAATCCAGGTTTCTTTTGGTTTCTGCACAAAATTTCCTTTTTAATAGAGAATAATCATCATCATTGCATATTCAAATTTGCCTTTTGCTTGACCCCCGCAGGAAAAGGTGAAACCANATTTACCCATTCGATTATCATTAGAAAAACCATGATCATTCATTAATTCGACCATCGTTACGTCACTTTTACATCCCTGATTGAGCTAATTTTTTGTAAGGATTATCTTTGAGTGGGGAACTAAAACTTGAAGAGTTGAAAACACGATCGATATGTGAGCTTCTACATATAAATACACTTGAAGAGTTGAAGAGTATAATTCTAATAACTTTCTCGTTGAAACCTTATTGTTTTCATAATTGTGAAGACCACAACGTAATTTCAACAATCTGAGCCGTTCATTTTCTATATTCATAGTCAAAGATCATCCTTACAAAAAATCAGCAAAATCAAAACTCATCTACCCATTCGATTATCATTAGAAAAACCACGATCGTTCATAAGTTGGACCACCATTATCTAATTTCTACATTTCCGATTGAACTAATTTTTTGCAGGGATGATCTTTGAGTGAAAAACTAAAAAATGAACGGTTCGGATCATTGGGAACTTGGAAACACGATCGAGATGTGAGTTTCAACATATAAATACACTTGAAGAGTTGAAGAATATAATTCTAATAACTTTCCGGTTGAAACATTGTCGTTTCCATAATTGTGAAAACGACAACGTGATTTTAACAATCTTAGCCGTTCATTTTTTATGTTAATAGTCAAAGATCATTCTTACAAAAAATTGGCTATATCGGAATTCATCTACCCATTCAATTATCATTAGATAAACCACAATCGTTCATTAATTCGACCACCGTTGCGTCACTTTTACATCTCTGATTAAGCTAATTTTTTGCAAGAATTCTTTTTGAGTGGGAAACTAAAACTTGAACGGTTCGGATCATTGAAAACACGATCGATATGTAAACTTTTACATATAAATACACTTGAAGAGTATAATTCTAATAACTTTCCCGTTGAAACCTTATTGTTTCCATAATTATGAAGACCACAACGTGATTTCAACAATTTGACCCGTTCATTTTCTATGTTCATAGTCAAAGATCATCTGTACAAAAAATCGGCTAAATCGACATTCATCTACCCATTCGATCATCATTAGAAAAACCACGATCGTTCATTAATTCGACCACCATTATGTGACTTTTACATCTCCGATTAAGCTAATTTTTTGCACGAATTATCTTTGAGTGAGAAACTAAAATTTGAACGGTTCGGATCGTTGATAACACAATTGCATCGTTTGTTTATAAAAATATGTAATAAAATATATAATAAAACATATGTACATTTATGTTTTATTATAGTTGTAATGTTGTATATAATTTTAAAAGTTTATTATTTATGGTATTACACTATTACTAACATAATAGTATTATAGAATAACTTAATAAGCATATTAATAATTTATTGAATTAAACAAACGAAAGAACTATTAAATATGTTATGATTCACAAACTTAACAAATAAACTGGTCAGCTCAGTTGGTTGAGAGTTGAAGTTTGTCATGTGAGGTCTCATGTTCAAATCATAACATAGCCAAAATGCTATATTTTTTTTGAACATATATATGTGTCTAAACATGCTTTGTGCCTATTTGGGCTGCCCGTTTGGGCCTAGCCCGGCCCAGCCCTCCAAGCCCGCAAGCCAAAGCCCGATGGGCGGGCCTTGGGCTTGTGTATTAAAGCGCAAGCCCGGCCCGACCTGAAAGCCCTATTGGGCTTCTATCATTCAAGCCCGGCTCGGCCCATTGCCGACCCCTACTAGAGAAGCTTCTCCCAAATGAAAACATAAGGATTTTGGGAAATACAAGTGCCAAGAGACAAGCCATTTTGTCTTTCCTCATTTATTCAAATTCAACCACCAATAATTATTCCTTGACTGGAGGCATTAAAACTTAAATAGACAACATCAACACTAAGAGAGATAAGTTGCCACTTCATGGGGCATTTGTTGCATCTCTGCTCAATGATCTATTTGGTATCCAGGCTAGAGGTGGCTGCACTTGTGCTGGACCATATGCTCACACTCTGCTCAAAATTGATGAGGTTCATTCACATGCCTATAGATCTGCCATTCAAAAGGTTAAATATCTCATGCCATTAATTCTATATTCTTCATACCACTAAGTTCACAAAATAATGAATATATATTCAATCCATATATATATATACAGGCTCTTTTTGTTGAGGTATACCTCAACTTATTTATGTTGAGATATAACTTTGTTGGAGCCCACACGAATCGTTTTGTGTCGATCCAAACCGTTCGCAAGGATCATCTTCATTGATAGATCATCCTTGCAAAAAAATTAGTCAAATCGGAAATCATTTGTCTATCTAACTTTGAAAAAACAAATGGACAGTTTTATCGAAAATATTTGGTTCGTCCATTTATTTGATTAAAGTTAGATAGACAAATAATTTCTGATTTGACTAATTTTTTGCAAGAATGATCTATCAATAAAGATGTAAAAAATAAACGGTTCGGATCGACACAAAACGACTTGTGTGGCCCTCAACAAGGTCATACCTTTATGTTTGAGGTATGACCTTGTTGGGGCCCACACAAGACTTTTTGTGTCGATCCGAACCGTTTATTTTTTACATCTTTATTGATAGATCATTATTGCAAAAAATTAGTCAAATCAGAAATTATTTGTCTATCTAACTTTAATCAAATAAATGGATGAAATATTTTCGATGAAACCGTACATTTGTTTTTTCAAAGTTAGATAGGCAAATGATTTCCGATTTGGCTAATTTTTTTGCAAGAATAATCTATCAATGAAGATGATCCTTGCGAACGGTTCGGATCGACACAAAACGATTCGTGTAGGCCCCAACAAATTCATACCTCAACAGAAGGAGCGTATATATATACACATACACACACATTAGGTATGTTATTTGGTTATTTACACGTTTAGACAATAATCGAAGTTCAAATTCCCAATTTACAATTTTTTTTTTTTTTTGGTCGAAAGAACATGATATTAGAAAAGCCCCAAAGGCAAATACACAAACAACAAGACAATCAAAACGACTGCCGTAGAAAAACAAAACGACAACCAAATTTCTTCAACAAAATCAAACCCTAAGCAAAACCCCAAAGTAATCAGCTTTCTACCCAAACCACAACGCAACCAATCCAACTTCAAATCCGAGCATCCGACAAAAACACCGCCACACGCAAACAACAACCACCAGCACAGCACCAAACAGTTGAAATTCCCAGTTTAAATATAAGTATATTATGTTATCATATTATTTCAAATCAAATATAATTAAATTAAGAATCGACTTATTGATCAATAATTTAGATCGATTTAGATTGAGTTTGAAAACGTACCTCTTAATTACTATGGGTTCTAATTTGTTTTTATTTTATGTATAGGGCAATGTGGGATTGAAACCCGGATGGACTAGAGTGAGCTTTCCCTACTACATGTCAAATGATGAATTCGAGTTCATTTTGGCTGCATTTGGAGTTTATAGCTATTTATGGACCACGGTTCCTTCCTTTATATCACTTCAATTTGAAAACAGGAAGCTGGAGTTTCAAGAAGAAGGTGTATAAAGAGCTTGGGGAAAACAACTACAACTTCAATAACTTACTAATAATGCTGAATTTAAATTTAAAGAAGACAACATAGAAAAGCATGGGATACTCAGTAAATTTTCCTTGTATTTGGGAACTGCCATGCAGATTGCTAGTCTCTTGCTCAAATCTCCTCCTCAACGTAGGCTTCAGGAAGACATAGGCATCAACTTCTTGCACTTCAGAGTCTAATATGTTAGACGACTTCAAAAGCGTGTTGTTGAATGGGTGAAACTTTTAACAACATTAAGATACTCAACGCACATTTGAACGTTGTTAAACGGCTTTGACAACATTTCTCACGCGTTGTTATATCCTTTTTTTTTTTTTTTGTAGTATCTGTGTTTTAGGATATAACTTTTTTTCCTTGTTGTATTCGTGTATAGGTCGGTCAGGTTCCATGTCTTGGAGCTTTGTTTCTTTTCTTGTTGTTTGTTTTTGGCTGTTTTGGCATTTTAATTTAATGAATTATTCAGACAGAAAAAAAAGGCTTATAGATTTTAATCCTTGCATAAGATGATAAGATTAAAAGCTTAGTAAAGTACCCTAGTGTAAGAGGGAATTATATTAATTTAAGTTCTTTGACCATCTTCATTTATGGGCTAAGTTTCTTTGAAATTTTTGTTTCTTAAACACCCCAAGCTATGACCATATATTTTATATTTTTATGAGCTAATTTTGGATGACTTTTTATTAATTATCACTCACAATTTATTTTAAATTCAAAAAGTGGGTAGAACTGTTAAATAACTTTAAGTCATGAAATTAATAAAAATACAAAATATAGAATCAGATGCTCAAGGTATTATTTCACGACTTCAGTACATGGAAGAGAATCTTGCTATTGATGTACATTTGTTTGATTACATGTACAGACAATATGCATTCATCCTGCATTGTCTGCATATACTGAAATGTTATAACCTGTACATGTAGGTACGCATGCTCACACCACAAAAGTATTAGTAGATTGTAATAATGCTGAATATAGTAGAATTGAAAATCAAGAATGTAATCATGATAAGTCTTGATCAATTATAATATATCTGAAATGAAAAACTTAAAATTCAATAACTTAAGAATCAAACTGTTAGCATTTAGAAATTCAATTCAAAAACTAACATTGCAAAAACAATAAATAAAATGATACTAATACTCTTTAACTCTAAACCTCCCACAGAACTGAGGCATCCATACTCTCAAGTACTCCCATGTTCTTCACATCTTGTTTGAAAACCCCAACTGGCATTGCTTTAGTAAATGAGTCTGCAAATTGATCTTGAGTATTAACATACTCAATCTGCAATTGCCCTTCTCTGACATTCTCTCTTACCATGAGATATTTGGTTCCTATATGCTTTGACTTCGATGTTCTTTTACTATCCTTTGAGAAACTTACAGCTCTAATGTTATCACATAAGATTCTGATAGGATTTGAAATAGACTTAAGCACTTTAGTCTTTAGCATGAAATTTTTCAACCAAATGGCATGTGTGGCAGCGTCATACAATGCCACATATTCTGCCAGCATAGTAGAAGTTGTAGTCAGAGTTTGCTTGACACTTTTCCAAGAAATGGCTGCCCCACATAACATAAAAACAAAACATGATGTAGATCTCAAACTGTTTGCACATCCAACAAAGTCCGAGTATGAGTATCCTAACAATTCCAAGTCAGTTACCCTTCTATAAACGAGCATGTGATGCTTTGTCCTCTGCAGATATCTAAGCACTTTCTTTCCTGCTATCCAGTGAGCTTGGCCTAGATCAATTTGGTATCTTCCTAACATACTAATAGCAAAAGCTAGATCAGGCCTTGTGCATAATTGAGCATACATGACAGAGCCAACCAATGATGCATACGGTTTTTCCTTCATGTCCAATCTCTCTTCTTCAGTTTTGGGACATTGTCCCTTGTTAAATTTATCACCTTTTGACATAGGTGAATCACCAGGTTTGCATTTAACCATATCAAACCTCTCAAGAACCCTTTGTATGTAAGCTTGCTGTGAAAGATTTCAGAGGTTTTTTGCATAAGGATCAGGCAAGACTATTCAGATAGGACCAAGTTTACAATTTTTTCTAAATTGCAAACTCATTTAGTATTATGTCTTGTAATGACTTATGTGGAGTATAATTGAGGTGTCATTCATTATGAGTTGCTTGAGCATCCAATAGCTTAATCACTTATAATAGTTTGATGCTTATAATTATGTTCTAACAAAGTTGATTTAGTAATGATAGGATGACAATCCCAGTGCACTTTCAGATTACTTGTGGCATGGAGTATATCGAGATTAAGACCAATGTTAGTCCAAGTGGGAGAATGTAAGAAACTATTGGACTTAGACATTGTTCTATTAGGAATCCGATACACACACACACACACACCAAGACTTAAGATACAAGTAATGGAATTGTATTTAATCCAATCAATACAAGGTATGTTCTTTTACATATATACAATCCATATAGAACTAGGATTGTTTAGATAACAAGAGGCCAGCTATGACAGTTGGTGATCAAACAAGACATTAGTTAAGAAAGGCCTCTAGTAGAGTCATCTAAGGAGTGTATCTGAAAAAGACCTTAATGGGAGGGTTTTCAGGATTCTATTGACTCTATATAAGAGCATAGGTCCCTGACTACTTGATAATCTAAGCCTATTAGTTCTCTATCCCATCTGTCAGAGGCAATTCGATCAAGTTGGTTAAAAGGCTTGTGTTTTGGGTAGCTAGTGTATATATATCTGGAATTCTCTGCTGCTATGGCTGCATCAGGTAAGTGATAATCCTTATTCGTATATTGTATACAGAATATGGTAGATACATAAAGGTTCATATGTTTGATTGTTTATGTGTGCTTAAGATGTATATAGGACGTACATGTGGTATCAGAGCCAACACACATTAAATTAAGAAAGACTGTATCATTGTTTTAGTGTTTATTTTTATTATATATGAGTTTACAGAAATATTGTATAATTGTTATAAAGATCATTGACAACAAGCATGTTTTGATATTTATATATTAAAGGCATTATGATTCTCGATCATGTTCAGCCTAAAAGCTTATGAGTTTACATTGGTATGCTGCAAATTTACAATCTAATAGTTATTTTACCTTACCTGTTGTTTATTTATTTTTTAACTAGATTGTGTCTAATCCGCTGCATAATTTTTTGAATAAAAGGTTGTGATGAGACTAAATCATAATCCTCATCATGTTAGATATCACAAACTCTTCTATGTGATGATTTTTATGATCAAGTCTATAAATTCCAAATGTCACAAACAATTGCAGTTTTTCATCCTACATACTTGGATATTCCCATCCACATTAATATGCAAAACTGATATGTTACAGACTTGTTATAGCTAGAGTCAGTTCTTATTCTGGCTATTCTTTTTTCTACTAAACAAAATGCAGAAAGGGATACTAGAACAAGTGACTTTATACTTTTTGGGAACATATATCAAGTTATCACTACAAGAATGAAAATAAATATGTTTCATGTAGTGAGAAATCTATACAGTATCAAATTTTAAGTGAAATATCTGATACAAATTAGGTTTTTAGTGAGATTCGATGTATTAAGCTTTTTAGTTTACAATTGCAACATCCATGAGTTTTACAAATATTGAGCCTCTGAATGGACATAACTTCAAGAAATGGAAGCAAGACATTGAGATTGTCCTTGGACTCAATGACATGGATTTGGCACTTAGGGAATATCAACCTGCAGCACTTGCTGCAACTAGCACTACAGCAAAAAGAGCAAGTTTTGAAAAATGGGACAACGCCAACAGGATGACACTCTTGATTATGAAAAGGGTAATGGCAGACATTGTCAAGGGTTGTATTGAGGATAATGTCAATGCCAAAGCTTACTTTGCAGCAATCAGTGAAAAATACAAAGAATCTGATAAAGTAATTTGATGGCTGCATTGACAAATAAGAAATATGATGGAAATGGCAGTGTAAGAGAGTATATTATGTCACTAATTGATATTGCAGCAAAGTTGAAGGCACTTAAGATACCTATTGCTGATGAGTTCTTGGTTCACCAAGTCTTAATGTCCTTACCTGAAAAATATGAGCATCTTCTCACCATTTACTGTGCTCTTCAAGAGAAATGGTCTTTGAATGATTTAATAGGAATGTGTGTTTAGGAAGAAGAGAGAGAAAGAAAAGGTAAGGTAGGCTTGGATGTAAATTTTATGCAGGACTTGAGGCTGAAAATGGCAAAAAGGGCTTCAAAACCAACAAGAAATCGAAGGCAATACCAAACAATGCTAACAACTCCAAAACCACTCCAGATGGACTTGAGGTAGTGAAATCAATTAAGTCAAAATGTTTTCATTGCCATAAGCTCGACCATTTCAAAAAGGATTGCTTGAAATAGAAATCCTGGATGATAAAGAAAGGTAACTCTTACTGTTTCTAATTGGAAGTAAATTTGGTTGATTCCCCTATTAATTCTTGGTGGATTGATATAGGCTCACCCATTCATATTACAAATTCATTGCAGGGTATCACAAGAAGGAGGACACCAAGGAGGGATGAAGTCAACATCCGAGTAGGCAATGGAATACTAGTAGCAGTCAAGGCTATATGAGCAGTTTACATTAGTTTAGGGACTGGATTTGCATTATGTTTAGATGAAGTATACGTAAAACCTTCTTTGAGAAGGAATTTAATTTCAGTAGAACAGTTGGTTAAGAAGGATTTCAAATTTTCCATTAATAAAAAGGGTTTGCAGTTATCTTATAATTCTTCTATTATTGGAAATGTCATTTTGTTTAAAGATCATTGGAAGCTTGTATGTTTTGAAAATGTTGAAATCAATGCAATATATTGATGTTTCTCCTTCAAATAAGAGATCAAGAAGCAATGAAGATTCTGCAGTTTTGTGGCATAAAAGGCTTGCACACATTTCAAAGGAACATATGTAGGTTTTAGTCAAAGATAACTTGATTCCTAAACTTGATTTTTCTGATTTTGGGGATTGTAGTGAATGCATCAAAGGTAAAACCACTAGCACTAGAAAATTAGGAGACAACAGAAGTACCAATTTACTTGAAATAGTCCATACTGACATATGTGGCCTTTTTTCATGTCAAACCATATGCAAAAATTCATACTTCATACTTTTCATAGATGACTATTCAAGATTTTGTACTTTATTTCTCTTATTTGAAAAATCACAATCTTTAGAGGCTTTCAAGATTTTTAGAACAGAAGCTGAAAAACAACTTGAGAAACATATCAAAGTTGTGAGGTCTGATTAAGGTGGTGAGTTCTATGGTAGGTCTACTGAAGCCAGACAGCATATGGGGCCTTTTGCACTTTACCTGCAGAAAAATGGCATCCAAGCACAATACACCACACCAAGAACTCCTCAGCAAAATGCTGTTGCTGAAAGGAGGAACGGAACATTGATTGAAATGGTAAAAAGCATGATCAGTACAACAGGGCTGCCTAAATTCTTGTGGGGAAAGGCTCTTAAGGCAACAAATTATATAACCAATAAGGCACCTAGTAAGGTTTTGAACAAGACACCTTTTGAACTTTGGACAGGAAGGAAACCAGGATTACTACATCTGCATGTTTGGGGGTGTAAGGCTAAAGCAAAATTATACAATCCAGAGGCCAAGAAACTGGATTAAAAAATCACAAGTGGTTTTTTCAGAGTCTGCACCATCGGTTGAAACTGAATTAAGTGATTTTGATTTTGAAGAGGTTGCTGATAACACACCAGTTCAGAATGATCATACAAAATTGAACATATCAATATAAGATTAGACTGGTTTTGTACCATAAAATCAGCAAATCATACTGAATCAACAAGCAGCTGAAGTTAAGGAAGTTCAAAATGAGATGGCAGTACAACCAAACCAAAGGCATACTGAGCAACCAACAGGAGAAACAACTAGAAGGCAATCTACTATACCAAGGAAACTTACTATATCTAGTGACTACATACTTTACTTGCAGGAAGTTGAGTTTGATGTTGGGGAAGAGTCTGATCTGAGAAGCTATGCACAAGCTATACAAGATGACAAGTTTGTGGAGTGGCAAGTAGCAATGGAAGTTGAAATAGAATCTATGTACAACAACCAAGTTTGGGAATTAGCTGAGGTACCTAAAAGGATTAAACCAATAGGTTGTAAATGGATTTACAAAACCAAGAAAAACCCAGATGGAAGTGTAGAAAGGTACAAGGCTAGGTTGGTGGCAAAGGGTTTCACTCAAAAAGAAGGAATTGATTATAATGAGACTTTTTCCCCAGTTTCGAGTAAAGATGCATTCAGAATTATCATGGCTTTGGTTGCTCACTATGATATGGAATTGCATCAAATAGATGTAAAAATAGCCTTCTTAAATGGGGACTTAAATGAAGAAATTTACATGTCTCAACCTGAGGGCTTTAGGGCTTTATAAAGAAAGGGAATGATCACTTAGCCTGCAAATTGAGAAAATCCATTTATGGATTAAAACAGGCTTCCAGGCAGTGGTACATCAAATTTGACTCAGTAATCAGTTCATATGGTCTAATTGAGAACCTTGCAGATGAATGCATATATCTCAAGTTAAGTGGGAGCAATTTTATCTTCTTAGTTCTTTATGTGGATGACATTTTACTAGCAAGCAGTAACTTGGAGTTGTTGCATGAGACTAAGGGTTTTTTATCAAAAAACTTTGCAATGAAGGATCTTGGGGAGGCTTCTTACGTTTTAGGACTTGAAATTAAAAGAGATAGGAAGAATTTTGCACTAGGACTTTCACAGCAAGCTTACATACAAAGGGTTCTTGAGAGGTTTGATATGGCTAAATGCAAACCTAGTGATTCACCTATGTTAAAAGGTGATAAATTTAACAAGGGACAATGTCCCAAAACTGAAGAAGAGATATTGGACATGAAGGACAAACCGTATGCATCATTGGTTGGCTCTATCATGTTTGCTCAATTATGCACAAGGCCTGATCTAGCTTTTGCTATTGGTATATTAGAAAGATACCAAATTGATCCAGGCCAAGCTCATTGGGTAGCAGGAAATAAAGTGCTTAGATATCTGCATAGGACAAAGCATCACATGCTGGTTTATAGAAGGGCAACTGACTTGGAATTGTTAGGATACTCATACTCGGACTTTGTTGGAAGTGCATGCAGTTTGAGATCTACATCAGGTTTTGTTTTTATGTTATGTAGGGCAGCCATTTCTTGGAAAAGTGATAGTTTGTATTAGGTGATCTATTCACTTAATAAACTTGATTAAATTCACTCTCAGTGATCGGACCCTAATTTTTTATTTATATGATCATTTAGGAACTAGTCTAACAGACATAACTCTGACGATGCAGTAACTAAATTTATTATTTTTTTCTTTGAAAATTTGTTCAAAATGTAAAAGAAATATACATTTTTAATTAAAAATAATTTACAATAATTGAATACTAAATATGGATTAAATAGCTAACAATATGAATAGTTATTTCTTTTATAGGTAACTCTTTTGGATTATAATTATGAAAATATTTTTAGAATTTTATTTGATTAGGTAGTTTTTTAATTTTAAATATTGTATAGTAAGAAAGTAAAATTTACTAATAATCCAGTCCAGTCTTGTGATGCACCAAATATGAGACTTGATTCCTGTCCTGACCTATCATGTCATGTCCTGTCCATAAGACATAGTCCTATCCCATCCTGTCTGTTGATGCAAATTCTCGTAAGGCAGATGCAACAACTTAGATAGTGACCTGGCTGGTCCGAAGTCTTGCTGGATGTTGACGTGGATGTTGATTGGGATCTTCCTGCAAGAGAAACAAGATCAAAGGAGATGGATCGGTGTGGTACCAGCCAAACACGCTCCGATGATGAAGTCAGTGAAGGTGTTTGATGGTGGGTGAGGAAGAACAAAGGAAGAACTTGGGAGAATGGGAAGAACAAGGCAAATGTTCTGGGTTATTCTCAGCAAGTTGGATATGCTCTTGGGTGAGTAAGTGTTTTTGTGTAAGTGTTTCGTAAGTAGATTTGTTAGTCCTCGTTTTGCACATATGAATTGATATATATAAGCAAAGGAAGTCTTGATGAGTAAGATACCTGCATGTGAATGAGTGGCTGCCAGAGACCCACGCACCTGGTCAGACCTAGTTGCATGTCCAGCTGCTCACCTCCTCTGCATTCAATGCTGCATTGAATGCCCCATTAAATGCAAGGTTGGAAGGTTCTGGCAAACTGCCCCAATAGTCATGAATGCAGACTGGATATTCTATCTGTCAGAAGGTTTGTGTCAGGTGCATTCAAGTGTGGCGGTTCGTCCCAGCGTGATCCTCCTGGGAATGGCGGCGGAGAGGCGAGCCGAACCGAACAGATGTTCCTTCTGCGTATGCATGAAGTCCATGTGTGATCGGATCGGATATGGAATTCAAGACCGAGCCGACCCAAAAGATAGGGACCCTTCCGAGCCCTAACTAACCGACGCTAGAGCTCGAGAGGAGGTCACTTCAGTGCCGAGCCGAGCCGAGATGACCGTGGAAAGATGGACACTCAATCCCTTGGAAGATCGTCGGTTCGGCTCGGACCGAACATGGAGGACCCGGCACGGAGACCGGTCCGAGCTAGCAAAGGAAATGCTGATGTGGAGGTCAAAGTTTTGACCACTGATAGTCAACTCCGAGATGGATATTGACCAGCCACGTGTCGAGCCGTGATTGGCTTATTCGGATCGGTGTGGATTGGTGTGGGTTTTCCCACAAACACTGTCATGTCATGTCCATAAGACAGTTCTATTCCATACAATCTTGTCCTGCATTTTAAACGAGGTCGTACACTAAACATTTGTAACTCTGTCCATTTCATTTTTAAAGTAAGGGCAATTTCGTTTTTTTGGATGTTGTCAAATTTCAGTTTGGTACTTACAGTTTGTTCGAAGTTCCACTTTAGTATTTGTAGTTTACTCGAAGTTCATCTTTCTTATATGTAGTTTTCTCGAAATTTTATTTTTAATGGTAAAATTGATGAAGTTACAAACATGTATTGAAGTTGCAAATATTTTGCAAACTACAATATCAAAATAAAAAAAATTGAATCTACATGTACCAAAATGAAACTTCCAGCAAATACCAAAAGTGAAAATTTAACACTAATAAATCAAATTATTTGCGTGATTGTTGTTGGGAAGACTCAGAAGCCCAAGCAAAATTACCCTTTGTGTTTTATTGGAATGAATATGTGTCTACTAATCTCACTATATGATCATAAAATACAGTCTTTGTTTTTTGTTTTGTTTTCCCATGAAAATACAGTCTCGTTTTTTAGTGTACTTTTTGTCATGGAAAGTTCCCAGAAATTACGTGGGTTCTTTTTTATTGTCATATTGTTTGACTCGTACGGTCGGAGTCAAGGAAGCATTTGGATTTTGGTATCTTTGTGTCAAAATTCAAAGAAGCAAACGTCCAACTCTATAAACGATACACCAATCTGAGAGGAGGAAAAGAATAAAGAAGCTCAAGATTAGCAGCAATCGAACGAAACAAGCAATACCATGAATCCTTGATGCCCAAGTTATTGCATTCCCCTCCAACTCTGTCATGGAATATATTCCAATTCAACCCATAATTAAGTTAAATTAGTCTTCATAATCCTGACTTTCATTCATTCATTCATTCGTTCATTCAGTCATTTCATCGAACACATTGTGCAGTCTATCACAGGAAATAACAACCCATCAATGGAGGGGAAATCTGGGTGGTTGTTGCTGTTAATATCGGGGTTGATGATGGGTTGGTGTATGACTCTGTCATCAGCTTCTTTTGGTGATCAGTATCGAAGAAGGAAGACTGTGCTACCGGCTGAAGCGACATCGTCTTTGGCGCTCAGTCGCGCTGTGGCGTCCTCCATTGTGTTACCCGTTCATGGAAACGTGTATCCTATTGGGTACGTACGTTTTTGTATATGTAAGTATGAGTTGCAAAATGTTGGTCAAAGTGTGTTATGAAGTGAAGTCATGGGTGTGTTTTGTTTTGTTTTGTTTTGCTTTGCAGGTCCTATAATCTGACCCTTTACATTGGTCAGCCTCCAAAGCCCTATTTTGTTGATCCTGACACTGGTAGTGATCTCACATGGCTCCAATGTGATGCACCTTGTGTCAGGTGCACTGAGGTAAATTAATCACAATTAATTATTAATTCAGTTTACTTTTTCTAGTTAGCCTGTATAAGTTGTTATTATTCCTTTTTTTTTTTTTTTTTTTTTCAAAAATGGAATAATTTATATATAATGCCCAAGTTATATGCTGAAGAAGCCAATAATTTCGATGTGATTTTCCTCCTGCAACATTTGTTTGATTTCTTTCTTTCTACTCTGTTCCCAATTTGTTCTTGATATCTTGCCTTGTTTACTGCCTTCCAACTTCTAAACAACCATTATTTTCTTGGAGTCTCATCTTATATTGAATGCTAAACAATCTTAATACAAACAGATTGTTATGGAAAAAGGGTCAGAATAAATGTTCATCCTTTTCTTTGCAGGCGCCTCATCCATTTTACCGACCCAACAATGACCTAGTGGCCTGTAACGACCCCCTTTGTGAATCCTTGCACTCTCCTGGTGCTCACAGATGTGACACTCCAGAGCAATGTGACTACGAGGTTGAGTATGCAGATGGTGGTTCATCCCTTGGTGTACTTTTAAAGGATGACTTTTCCCTCAACTTTACAAATGGAAACAAACTAAGACCTCATCTAGCTATTGGGTTGGTAAATTTTCCTGCTTAATTTCCTCATAAATATTGTCTTTGACCCTACTTAATTATCCATTCTGTTGAAACATTCATGCATTTGGAAGCAATCATCCCATGACATCATGCGTATGAAGGAAATTGTCATGGCATTATATAACTTAACATCCTTCTCGAACTAGTTATTTGAGTTGGCCTGCGTAGCCTAAGATTTCTTTCTGTTTCTTGAAATTGATTAAGGCCAAAACACATGGCATCATTTCTTCTTTTTGTTTTTTAAGACAAAAAAAAAAAAATTAACTGAGCTCTTTTTTTATTTTTTATTTTTAAAAAAGCACTAATAGCTCTTTTCAACTCCCAGTAAGTAGGTAGATGGCTGATATGATTGCTCTTGTTACTTAAATGATAAAGTTCTCATGTGGAATGGTATGTAAATAAGTTCATTGTCCATAACTTGTGAAGTAATTTATTGAGAAGAATTAAAGCTGAGATGTTTAATTTCTTCATCTGAAAGGAATTAACAATATGGTGTTGCTGGATAGGATGATATGAGATCAGATATAAATGAAATGCATGCACTATACGGTCTATAGCCCATTGTACACTTGATGAAAACATAAGCTAAGTTTAAAAATATGTTATAAAAATGGAAACCAGGCATTAGATTATACTGAGTCACCAGAAACCAATGTTTCCTATAGTTGCTTCATACTTGATCTTGGTTATTTAATTGTTTATTTACTCTTGTGTACAGGTGTGGATATGATCAAATTCCTGGATCCTCTTCTCATCCAATAGATGGAATCCTTGGCCTTGGCAAGGGAAAATCTAGCATCATATCACAACTTTCTAGTCTGGGTCTCTTGAGAAATGTCATTGGTCACTGTTTAAGTGGCCGAGGTGGAGGGTTTTTCATCTTCGGGGATGACCTGTATGATTCGTCACAGATAGTTTGGACACCAATGTCACTTGATTACACGTAATGAGCCCTTCGTGATCCATGTTTTTGATCTCCTAAAGTTTTCTCTTTTCTAATATTTACTTCATAATTCATACTTTATTTCCTGCACCAATAATTCTCCTTGTGGTTTATGTCAGCAAACATTACTCGCCCGGATTTGCAGAACTTATATTTGGTGGGAAATCTACTGGGTTTGGAAACCTACTCATGGTTTTTGACAGTGGGAGTTCTTACACTTATCTGAATTCTCAGGCTTATCAATTTTTGACTTCGTGGGTGAGTTAGAAGCTTTTTCAAAAAGCAGCTGCATTTTTCATTTACTATGCTCGCAAGTTTTTGTCAAATGTATTTCTATATGTCTGTCCCCTCCCCCTTTCTTCAATTACTGAATTCTTTCAAATATCATGAACTTGCAAAGCTTCCGTTTTTTCTTATATTATGGTTTCCCTTCTCTCCGAAATTATTCATCCTTCTCCACTAATTTTTTTTTTTTTTTTCCTAATGTTGCCGTCCTTCAATGTTTAACATTTTGGAATACAGATACTTTCCTGCATTAACCATCCTTAAATTGTTGTTTCCTTTTATTCATGTCATATTGTAGTTGAAAAGAGAACTTAGTGGAAAGCCTTTAAAAGAAGCTGTAGATGACAGGACTCTCCCACTCTGTTGGAAAGGTCGAAAGCCATTTAAAAACATACGTGATGTCACGAAATACTTCAAGTCCTTAGCACTAAGATTCACAAGTGGCAGAAAAGATAAAACTCAGTTTGAATTGCCCCCTGAAGCTTATCTTATAATATCGGTAAATTTCACATTCCATTATCTCCTTATTTTTCTTCATTTTGCTATGATTCATTACAAGTAGAGGCATTTGGTGATAGATAACTTAAATCTAACGATATATCTTCCAGTCCAAAGGAAATGTTTGCTTGGGAATTCTAAATGGTACTGAAGTTGGGCTGCAAAATTCTAACATCATTGGAGGTAAGAGTTTCCACATATGTGTTATGAAATATGATCCCTTCCTAAAGACACAATAATGATCATTTATTTTTTCCTTTTTTTTTTTCCTTTTTTAGACATTTCAATGCAAGATAAGATGATCATTTATGATAACGAGAAGCAGATGATTGGATGGGCTCCTGGAAAATGTGATAAGCTACCCAAGTCTAGAAGTGCCAGCTTTTGGTGATGCTTCATGAGCTTCTCACACTTGCCTATTTATAATGGTGTGTAATCACAGAGCATTGCCCTGAAGAAAGAAATATTCTCAGGTGTATCATATAGGAGGAGAATAATTCTATTTTTACTGTAAATTCTATATACTTCACATGTATGTATGCATATTCAAACTTGGTATTTCTATTCCAACCAACATATGTTGGTGAGACTAGTATACCTCAGGTTACATATGAGAAAATATAGTTGGTTACATATGATAGTTGCTAGCTTGAACTCTTGGCCACCTTGGGTTAACTACTTTTCTACTCATAGTGCTCTTCTTCTATACGTCATTTACCTCTTCCAATTTGAAGGTACACCTAGAAGGCTAGAACCAATCCCACATCGATGATGGTAAGACCGCATCATGTGTTTATATTTGTTTGAGCACCAACAGTTTCTGGATAGAGAAAATGTCTACTTTTTTTTTTTTTTTTGCTTTTTGCGGATATGTATGGCTGTATGCAATGACTTGATTATGTATAGGACCACCTATACAAGAATCACGTGATCTTATACCGCAAAAAAAAAAAAGTGCAAATCATCCGCACATGGTGATGTGGTGTCATACTATTATACTAACACAGGTGTGACCATTAGATGGATATCTATAGTTGCTATGGTGCGATTTCCACCGTTAGATGGTGGTTGTATAAAATGCGGTGTCTGCACCGAAGACTGTAGAGTATCGGACACTCCTAGTTTAGGAAATATGACAAGCTATCTTAGCAGACGTATATATATGCCTATTTCCTAGTGGTTGGGGTCTTTTTTCTCACGCCTAATGAACCTTGCCATCCCAGGCACGCCATGACGTATGAATATACCTGCAACCCTAAACCGGCCAATTAAATTATATGGGCTTGACTTATTTGCCTTAGGAACATACAGAGGGTGCATGTGACCCATCTCACTGCAATGTTCTGGACTAGCTAGGATTACCAAAGTGCCCCTATGTTCTTTGGCAATGAAAAAGCAATGTGCCACGTGGCTCTATATGTTCCCAAGTCAAGTCATTTAATTCCATATGCATGTATGTATATATATACTATATATATATTCTATACATAGAGTCAGCTGCCTTGTCATCGTTTATAGGTGAAAGCTATGTGATCGATCAGTGTAAGAATATCAAAGTTTCCTTTTACGTTAAAGTCCATTCCAGCCCATATAAGTTTCCTGGTCATGATCATATAGACAATTTCAGTCTACAACTCTACATTGAGAGAGAGAGAGAGAGAGAGAGAGAGAGAGAGAGAGAGAGATGGAATGGGTGTGGTGGCTACGTTTCATTGTTATGGTGGTGATGGTTATAACCCAAGAAGGTTGTGTTAGTGGAGGAGATGTCACCTACGATGGCAGATCTCTCATCATCGATGGGCAAAGAAGAATTTTATTTTCAGGTTCTATTCACTATCCTCGGAGTACACCTGAGGTACGTAATGTCACCTTATTTACCCCATTATAATCAACAATTAGCCATAAGGTAAAAATAAATATAAGTAATGCTAGAGGAATCGTATTAACATTATGTGATATGTGATGCGCTTATTAACAACGTATTAATGTTAAGAATAATTGACATAACATGAGTGGACTTCTCTGACATGCAAAATCGATCTAGTTTCTTTAATATTTCTCTAAATGTATTTATTATCATTCGTAAAAGAAAAGTGACCCATGATTAATTTAACAAACGTTATTCTAAAACAATATTCATCACTTGTTTTATAATAAAAAACAATCATCACTTTATTACACATATAGAGATCATAAAGATTTGGAACACAAGAAATTCTTTTGTGACTCTCACAAATTGTGTGTATGTAAGAGCTTGTGTTACAGGGAAAGGATAATATCGTGAGTTTCTTATTATGTCACGGGTAGCATGCATATATATATATATACACACACACACACGCAGGGGTTTCCAACCTCTTTCACGTGGTTCACATTGCGTAATATATGCCTACTTATGTCCATTTGGTATGATATGACCAGAAACTGTGAGGAATGTGAACTCGACTAGCTATAAATATATATATATATATAATATTTTAGAGTTAACTAATTAGTACGATAATATGGTTGTAATCATTCTTTTGGATCTATTATACAATGCAATCTCATGATCTAAAGTGTTTATATTTTAAATATACATTCAAATATTAATCATACAAAAATTCAATCAAATCAGAAATTATTTAGCTATTTGATTATTATTAATTACAATTATTTTATATTTTATTAAAAAATTTGTGTTCATCCATTTACGAACACAATTAGCTTACTAATAAGTAATAATTGACTAAACGAATCTCCGGTAGACAGAGATATATATATATATATATTCAAACCAAAAAGACTAGCTATATAGATATTAATTAATTAATTGTTGGTGTTGAAATATGCGATAGATGTGGCCATCTTTGATTGGCAAAGCCAAAGAAGGAGGACTCGATGTGATTCAGACCTATGTATTTTGGAACCTTCACGAGCCACAACCTGGTCAGGTTGGTAATCGACAGACAATAATGCTATGTTTTAAAAATTTATTCATCAAATAATCCATCTTGATACATATATGTCAGCATGCTATCTAGCAGTTTGAATTAAATGAAGTTCATGATAATAGATTTATATATAAAAAAATAAAATATATAGTCACATTGTTTAATAAAAAAAATTTATCAATTAATTTTATGAATGCAAAATTTATATTCTAGTATAATATATATATATGGATATATCTGATTGGGTGATATTGTTGCATGCATGCACAGTACAATTTCAGTGGCAGATATGATCTAGTAAAGTTTATTAAGGAAATCCAGGCACAAGGCCTTTATGCTTGCCTTAGGATTGGACCATTCATTGAGAGTGAATGGACATATGGGTATGTATTTTTAATTGGGTCCATATTTTATATATTTTATATTTGAAGCCTGCAGGCTATATAATTCCAGGTTAATTGAGAATTAATTGATTGTTTAAATTTTATTTGCAGGGGACTTCCGTTTTGGCTCCATGATGTGCCAGGCATAGTTTATCGCACAGATAATGAACCATTTAAGGCATGTTTTCTATGTCTCCCTCCCACACTTGCATGCTCTTAGTGGAAGGTCATATATAATGGATTTGATATATATAAGTATACAGGACCCTTCCAATAAGGGATTTCTCATTTAGTGTTAAATGAGGGATCACCTTGTGGGGCCCACACGGGTCGTTTTGTATTAATCCGAACCGTTCATTTTTTACATTTCTATTGATAGATTATTCATATAAAAAATCAGCCAAATCAGAAATCGTTTACCCGTTCGTTTAAGCGATCAAAGTTTAAAACAAATAAACGAACAATAAATGTCTTTATAAACACCTAAACTTTGACCGCTTAATCGAACGGACAAACGATTTCCGATTTGGCTGATTTTTTGCAAAGTTGATCTATCAATAGAGATGTAAAAAATGGACGGTTCAGATTAATACAGAACGACCCGTATGGGCCCCACAAGGTGATCCCTCATTTAACACTAAATGAGGGATCCCTTATTAGAAGGGCCCTCTATAAGTATATAACTCTCGTGTAAAATTGAAAATTGCTAATTTCTATATAACTCATTAGTATAGAGTTATTTACATTTACACCCGCTCTGAGCTTTCAAAATTATTACATATAGCCTCCTACAATAAGACAAAAAATAATAAAAATGTTTGCAAAAAGGCATGTTAAAGGGGTGTAATAGCCTAATAAAATTACTCAACGTATAAGATCCAACCTCAATATATACAAATATATTATTCTTTGTTTATTTATTGTTTTCTCTTGCAGGGGATTATGTGTAACCATTTTGAAACCTCAGGGGGTTTATGTGTAATTTTTGAAACCTCAAGTAGTGTGTGAAAATATGATAAACTTTAGAGGGTGTAAGTGTAAATAAATCCATTAGTATACTAACAGTTATGTTTCTTGCAATTAATGATCCAAAAACTAAATAATGGGTTGACACAATAATACGAAGAGTGATTATATTCTCACCCCTATGTCATATTTCTCTATCCACCTTATTTTTACACTTCCATTAAAAATATAAAAACAATATTATCACTAGGAGTCGGCAATGGGCTAGGCCGAGCCAGCTTGGCCTAAATCTTTCAGGCTCGGGCTAGGTTTGGGCTTGAATTAGAGGAGCCCAATAGGGCTTTTGGGCCAGGCCGGCCTGGGCCGGGCCTTAATACACAAGCCCAAGGCCCGCCCGTCGGGTTCGGGGCTTGCGGGCTTGGAGGGCTGGGCCGAGCTAGGCTTAGAATGGGCCCAAAGCGTATTTACACACATATATATTTTCAATAATAAAAAAATAAGATTTTGGCTATGTTGTTTTTTGAACATGAGACCTCACATAACAAGCTTCAATTCTTAACCATCTGAGCTGACTAGTTATTTGTCTAGTTTGTCAATCATAACATATTTAATAGCTTTTTCGTTTGTTTACTCCAATAAATTATTAATATGTTTATTAAGTTATTATATAATATTATTATGTTAGTAATAGTGTAATATCATAAATAATAAACTTTTAAAATTATATACAACATTACAATTATAATAAAACATAAATGTATATGTATATGTGTATATACAACTATAATTAAAGTTATTAAACCACAATCGTTCATTAATTCGACTATCGTTACCTCACTTTTACATTTCTAATTGAGTTAATTTTTTGCATAGATTATCTTTGAGTAGGGAACCAAAACATGAACGATTCGGATCGTTGAAAACAAGATTGAGATGTGAGATTCTATATATAAATACACTTGTAGAGCATAATTCTAATAACTTTCTCGTTGAAACCTTATCGTTTCTATAATTGTGAAAGCCACAACGTGATTTCAACAATCTGAGCCGTTCATTTTCTATGTTTATAGTCAAAAATCATCCTTATAAAAAATCGGCCAAATCGGAATTCATCTACGTACTTGTTCGATTATCATTAGAAAAACTACGATCGTTCATAAGTTGGACCACCGTTACCTAACTTCTACATTTCCGATTAAACTAATTTTTGCAGGGATAATCTTTGAATGAAAAACTAAACAAATGAACGGTTCGGATTGTTAAGTTAGAAACACAATTGCATCGTATGTTTATAAAACATATGTAATAAAAACTCTAAACCCCATATAATACTTTTAAAACAATCCAAACCCCAAATAATCTATTTAAATATTTAATACAAAACTTGAGATTCCTTATATATTAAATTATTAATACATTAATAAATTATATAAAACCTAATTTATTGGAGTAAACAAATGAAAAACCTATTAAATATGTTATGATTCATAAACTAGACAGTCCTTAGTTGGTTGAGAGTTGAAGCTAGTCAAACATAGCTAAAATCTTATATTTTTTTGATTGAAGATATATATATGTGTAAACAGGCTTTGTACCGGGCTTCGGGCGGGCCGTGGGCTTCAAGGAGATGGCCCAAGCCCAGCCCAAGGGACTTTTGGGTCGAGCCAGCCCAAATTTCGGGCCAGATCAGACTTCGGGCTTTTTGGTGAGGCCTAATTATCACCTCTCATTATTCCTACAATACCCTTTGATATATCAAATCAAACACCCACCTATTAAACACTCTTCCCACCCGGTCCCTTAACTATCATCCCAACCATGCACCCATCTTTTTTCATAATTTCTTTCTTCTATAAACCCTAGTTCTTCACCAAAACTCAAAATCAATGATACTATTTGGTTAATGTCTCTACATCTATTAAAATGTATGATCATTCGATCTATACCCTACTTTTTAATTTTTTTTTTTTTTATGGTTTTAAATCAAGAATTGGGACTTTTGACAACGTAGATTTTGGTCGTCATATCATCTAAGCTTGTATTGTATGGTTTTATGTTCAGTAATCAAATGATAAATGCTATAAGAAAATCATAAAAAGATTCTAGAGTTTATGGAGTTTAAGTCATTGTAGGGAGGTGGGTGAGTAGAGAATAGATAGGTAGAGTAGATTTATTTATTTAGTCAAGTCCTTAGAAGTCATTTTACAGAAGGATAAATTGTTTATTAATAATTTTATTAAAATATGGGTGGGAAAATAAGACAAGAGGGTGAGAATATAAGCACTCTAATAAGAAAATTAATGGGTTGGGTTAGTATATAGTTTTTGGCAAGACATATGATTTATATAAAAAAAAAAAAAAAGGTTATTATTTATTTGTTGCATGTGATTTCTTAAAACATTTTTATATAATATATTAATCATAAGTTTTAAAGGGAATTTTAAGATGTTTTAGGGCTGCCCTTTGGTTTGGTTTTTACCGAACCGACTGACTACCGACCAAATTTTTTTGGTTTGGTATACCGATTTTCACAATTCGAAAATCGAAAATCGAAAATCCGAAACCGAAAATATCCGAAAAAAATTGGTTTGATTTTGGTAAAAACCGAAAAAAGTTGGTAAAACGACCGATTACCGAAAATTATTACCGAAAGAAACCGAATCGATTATTACCGAAAAAACTGAAACAATTACCGAAATTTAGTTATATATGCTTATATAATACTATTATGTTAGTGGTATAATAAATATTAAACTACTAATATCTTAAACAACTATAAAAATATATAATTGTATAATGTTATCATATTAATATTATCAAAAGTGTGAGTTAAGATATAGAATCATTTTCTAATAAAGTAAATGTTATTATTTTTAGGAAAATAAAAATCTCATCTTTAGATAAATAATGCATATATATATACACTCATATTTATCGGTATATATACATACTAAATTAATTGGATATGTACTAATACATATTATTAAACTAATTATACTAGTATATATTATTACTAGGGTAAAATACTAGTACTATAATAAACTACTAATATTTCTTGTGCAAATATATATTCATCAAACATTATATTTTATGTATCATATTTGATTAAATTTTAATTTATATTAGTATTATTATAATTAAACTGAAAATGAACTGAAGATATACCGAAGTAAACCGAAAATGAACCGAAGATATACCGAAGTAAATCGAAAATGAACCAAAAATATCCGATACCAAAATTACCGAAATTGAACCGAAAACTGAAATTTACCAAAAATTACCGAACCAAAAAATACCGAAATCAAAAAATACCGAATTTTTTGGTTTTGGTTTGGTAAGCCCCAATACCGATCCAAACCGACCGATGGGCAGCCCTATGTTTTACCAATGCTATGCTTGGTAATTTTTTATAATTTTGAATATTTGTTGTTTGGTGGGCAAAAATATAGGAAAATAGGTAAAACACGAAATGATACGGAAATTAACAGGTCGGGTTTGGATTCAGTACAACCTTTCACGAAGCTCAAACTTACTTACTAAGAAAACGAGCTCCATGCCACTGTTGACCTCTCTCCTGTCCAGCCATAGAGTAGTTAATTCGCAACGAGATCTTTTTCAGGATTACTGTCCTATAATTTCACACAATACGAACATGCTAAAATACGATACGTTGCCATATCTAAGTGACCATAATAGTTACAAATTGAGGTTAGCACTTCAAGTACTTGATTTGTCGTACTCCCTATCTTCCCATTTGTTTTTATTAATTAATAGCCCTATTCTTTGATGGTTTCAAATATTTACGGTATTATCTTGTTTATTTATAGTTTTACATGCAAAATTTTACTACGAAAATAGTGAACATGATGATGTCAGAGGGTTTATATGCTTCACAAGGAGGCCCAATCATACTATCCCAGGTATAGCTAGCCCTTTGTACGTTGTATTATATGATTAATTCATTTAAACATATTTTGAACTTTGATCTATGATGGTAATTATGTTACGTATTTGAATGTGTTGTTAAAATAGATTGAGAATGAATATCAAAACATTGAAGCAGCATTCCATGAAAAAGGACCCACCTACGTCCGTTGGGCTGCGAAAATGGCAGTTGAGCTCCAAACTGGGGTACCATGGGTGATGTGCAAGCAAAGCGATGCCCCTGATCCAGTGGTCAGTCCATTTTTATCTCCCTATTTTACACCATTTCCGGAGCAAATTAAAGTTGTTTTTTTTTTTTACATATTATTGCCTATGTAATTTGTTCAGACACCACTTAATTGTTAGTATTTTAATAAGGTACTTTACCATATTATAAATCGATAGATGAAAACCTAATTGTTAATACTTAATAGGACAATGCAAGATCGATCAATCCATAAATTAACCGTCATTAATTGGATCTAACTTTTTCCACTATTTTATGATTAAAATAGCATTCTTTTGAAAATATATTTATGCCAATAATATATTGTGTATTCTCTCTTCTCTTTTACCGTAATGATCATTTGCTCACCATAAAGCGAATAATTCTCCACTTACCTAACCATCCAACAACGAATTTCAATGATATATTGCATTGTACGTCTTATTAAGAGAGACTAATTTAGTTGGTTTATTAAGAGACACTGGCTATAAGTTTGTTCAATTATAATATGCAGATAAATACATGCAACGGAATGAGATGTGGGCAAACTTTTGGAGGACCAAACTCACCCAATAAACCCTCTATTTGGACAGAGAATTGGACATCATTGTATGCTTTCTTGCACGCATATTTCTATATTTATATTTTTGATGTTTCAAAGCATGAAATGGAAATATTAATTAATTTGCCCAATATTTTGTATATATGTTAAGTTTTGTTAATCAAATCCATATATATATAAATGGATCGACTATATATGACATGCATGTAGAGAAAAACTTTCTTGTACTAGAGATATGACTGATTTAGTACCTTAACTCAATAACATGATAGACACATATTCTCTTATTATTTATCATATAAAATTTTCTTCAATTTCAAGATATATGAAACTTATCTCATGGAATGTTAAGTCAACCCCTATCTCTATTATAGGTAAGTTGTTTTTCCATGCATGTAACCTAAATTGAAATTGGGAAAGTGGGATAGGATGGAGATGTAGTAGATTCGATCTGCTTTCAAATCATGTCCTATACTCCTATGTAAAACAGAAAAAAACCACATGCAAATTTGACTATTTAAGATAAGCTGGATTTCATATGTTAGTAATGAAAAAAGTATTATTTCAAATTTACTCCTTAAATCCTTTTTGGCTTTCTTTCCAATATTTCATTATTAAGAATCTCCCTTTTAAGTATTATTGCAACATTATGCAAACAATTAATACTGAAAAGTAAACCGAAATTTCTCATTTTAAATTAATCCATGCACATACCTAATGGAGTTCTAATTTATTCTTATTTTATGTTTATTGGGTAATCTTAGAGTTCAGTCAATTTTATGAGTCTTTCTTAAACTAAAACCGGTAGTGATTTAGGGTTTTTAATTAAGTTCTTTTATTTTTCTTTTTTAACGGCTTTATGTTACGTTTTAACTCCAAGATTTTGAGCGGAATTAAAATCTAACATGCAGTCTCTATAAAGCTCACCCTACACTCTAAGAGGGGAAATACCCTTCAAATAGAGGAAAATACATTTCAAATCGGGGAATGACTTTATTATAAAGTAAAAAGATTTTCTTATAAATTAAAATGACTTTATTATGAATTAAAATGACTTTTTTTTAATAAATTATTATATTTTAAAAGAATTTTCTTATAAATTTTTAAAACACTCTTAGTTTCCATCTAAAATTTATTTTTCTAAAGTATCTAAGTCTAATTATCTCTATTTTTTATATTATGCTTTCATTTCTAATTAGGTTGAGAATGCTCTGCTGTGGTTGTTTTTCTTTCTTGGTTTCCTTCCATATATCTCGTCTTTTTGGTCTCTCTAGTTTCTCAGTCTTTGAGGAGCTTGCTCTTTTGTGCTCCTGAGCAGCTTGTTCTTTTGGTTATCAATTTTTTGTACTTTTACTTTGTTTATCAATTCATTCATTAACCAAATATTAAATTAACGAAACTGTCTCATCTATATATCTCCCTCCATTTTTTTTTTTAAGCTATCAAGTGTACGGTGGAGAGCCATACATAAGGTCTGCTGAAGACATTGCATTTCATGTTGCGCTTTTTATAGCTAGAAATGGAAGCTATGTAAACTATTACATGGTATGGGTTTCCATCTTATATATATACACTGTATTTTTTTAGTTATAAGGTTACCTTTTATTAATTTGTTTCAAAATGATATATATATATATGCCCTTTCATGGATCATTATTACAAAAAATTAGGTTAATCGAAAACCTTTGACTGTTGATTAAATGGTCACCATTTTATATGTTTATCAAAAATATTTTGTTCGTTTATTTATTTGATTAAACTTTGATAACTTAATGATTTCCGATTTGTTTAATGTTTTGCAAGGATGATCTCTGAATATAAACTTAAAAAATAAATGGTTCAAATCACTAAAATACTATATCAAGTGGGACTTATGAGAGATCCTTTAAATAAAATTATTTGAGAGAATCCCAATGAAATGCCTGTATATCTATGTATATATATATATATATATTTCATCTTTCTTTGAATTCTCAAACCTAATTAAATATATATTATATAATATTGGGGTGTTGCACTTGTAATGTATCTATAGTATCATGGTGGAACTAATTTTGGAAGGACAAGCTCTGCATACGTCATAACAAGTTATTATGATCAAGCTCCTCTAGATGAATACGGTGAGTCCCCATTTGCATAGATCTCATGAATTAATCCTCTATTTAATCAACATATATATAATTAACCAATTAATTAAATACTCACTTAATTGAATTTGTAAATTAGGTTTGCTAAGGCAACCCAAGTGGGGTCATCTTAAGGAATTGCATAATTCAATTAAAAGTTGCTCTACAACTTTACTACAGGGCATAAGAACAAATTTTTCTTTAGGTCAACTTCAAGAGGTACTGATCATATTTCATCGATCCTTTAGTGTTATATAATTAAACTATTATTTAAGATATAATTTATTCTGAGCTAATTAACGATGATCATATACATATGTACATACAAAATAATTATTATATTATTTGTCAATTATATTTAGGTCTATGTCTTTCAAGAAGAAACTGCAAGAAGAAGATGTGTTGCGTTTCTCATAAATAATGATGAAAGAAATATTGCCACTGTTCAATTTCAAAATGCATCATATGTGCTTTCGCCAAGGTCAATCAGCATTCTACCAGACTGCGAAAATGTAATTTTCAACACTGCAAAGGTGAGTTATAATTTTGCACTGCTTTTATCCATCTAAGAATGAGTGTTGCTGTTTGCACACCATTTTTTTTTTNAAAAAAAAAAAAAAAAACCCCAAAAATTTAAAAAAAAAAAAAAAAAAAAAAAAAAAAAAAAAAAAAAAAAAACTCACCTTACACACTCAAACCCAACACTCATAAACCACAACTACACACCCCACCCTCAACCTCACCTTCAACCACAACCAAAACACACCCCACCCTTGACTTCACCTTCATCCCAAAATTGCCGACACTCACCTCCCGCCTTCATCGCAGCCATGCATCCTCTCTCCGCCATAGCCATTGGAAGTTGGAGGCATGCCCTTACCTAAATTTTTTGGATTTGAATGTAAATCTAATGCTTTCTTATCTAATTTCAATTGGTTAATTCATCCCAACATATTTTTCGTCTGCTTGTGATGATTTGAAGTGAGATTTTTTAGAGTGCAAGAGTGAATTTTATGATTATTCATTTTTGGATTTATAGGTCGTTTGGTACTGGTCTGCTGTACATTTCGATTTTGTTCGGTAGTAAGGTGTCGAATCTTTTAGTTTCGTTCAGTAATAAACTATCGAACGAAACTGATTACTGAACGAAACTGAAAGGTTCAATAGCTTACTACTTAATGAAATCAAAATGTTCGGTAGCTTACTACCGAATGAAACCAAAATGTTCGGTAGACCAGTGCCGAATGACTTGCGAAACCCTATAACCCAAACCAGAAATTTTAATCTTGAAACCTAGAAAACCCGCACTCCAAATCATCTCAAACATAAAAAGAATAGGTTTTAGGATGGATTAACTAATTTAAATTTGATAAAAAAGCCTAGATTTGCATACGAATAAAAAAAAATTTAGCTTAAGGCATACCTATGGATTGACAACAATGGCTGTAGTGTTGTAATAAGGTGGTGAGACCACCAACGGCGGATTGACAGTGGCGAGTTGACGGCGACTTTGACGGCTGTGCTGACAACTCTGATGACGATGTTGGTATATAGGGGTGTGTTCTTGACTAGGATTAGGTGGGCATGAGGTTGGGGGTGGGGGTGTATATTGTCTAAAAGGGTTGAGTGAGTGTGTATTGTTTGAATGGATTGGGTGGGGTGTGTAAGAGAAATTTGGTATGATTAATAAGATTGAGGGTATTTTAGTAATGAGAGAGGTGTGTTAAAGAGAAATTTTACATTTTAAAAAATGGTAAGAGATGTGTAGGAGAAAAGTGTGTGCAAAAAGAAAAAAAATGATGTGCAAATAGCAACTCTCTTAAGAAAAAGTATGCAATGACAAACTCATTATTTTCAAAAATTCTATATCCAAATGGTAGTAAGTTAGTAACTAATAAGAAGATAACAAAAAAGATTAAACTAACAAGTACAAAAATTGAATTTAACATTAGTTGATAACGTACATTTCCAATTTCAATATATTTAAATGAAATAATCTGCTGCTAATCACATGGTTGGTTGGTTAAAAAGAAAAAACTCTTTCTTCTCCTCAACCTATCCATGGGGGAGGGGCGGCCCTTGTGTTCTCACAGACTGCTCCTCCCCTCACCCCTATCTCCTTTGTTTTTCTTTTCATTTTTCTGTGTTTTTATTTTTGTCTTTTGGGATACTCTCCTCCCAATAAGTGATAGCGTTTCTATCTCTCCTTACGAGAGTTTCTCCATCTCTCTTCGTAAGAGTTTTTCCGATTTGGTTTGTTTTGTGTTTTGATGCTTTCAAGTTTTCTTTGGCGCTCATTACAAGGTGTTAGAAAATCACTATTTTCGTCGGTACCGGTCATGTTTTCACCGGTTACTACTATCTGATCCGCCACTTTGCGCTATTGTCAGCCTCAACTTAGAGATGTTGGTAGGATCGTGAACCCAAACGCGACTAGTTCGCTAATTCTTACAGTGCCTCTCTGGCTCTGTTTGGTGGCTATAGTATCTGCCCGATGCTAATGTTATGAGATCTTGAATTTTCTGTGGGCTTTTATGCTCGATTTTTGTAGGTTTTTATTTTCTTATAAGTATTTGGGCTCATATTTTGTATTTTCTCTGTCTTTTTGGCTGTTTTAATGCAATGATATGCTTTATTTTTTAAAAAAAATCACATGGTTGGTTTGAGTGTTGGTCTACCCTTAGGTTTCCACTTGTCCAGTACTCCTCCTCCTTCTATTGTTTTTAGTTTAGACAATTAATGACCTTCTAGGTCTGGGCAGGGCTCGTGTTATACCTGTGTAATTTTTGTTCTCTTCGGACTTAGGCCCGCCATATTACCAAAAAAAATTTAAATGAAATATAATCATGATCAAATTAATGATCCACTATTATAATAAGCCTTTGACATAATCATATTATAAGAAATTGAAAGAAAAATTATGATCTTATAGAAATAAAAAGGTAGCAGAAAAACAAAAAATCAACCTAATGAATTTTTCAGATTTATAATCCGGAACATTGTACAAACGAATTTAATATGTGAATTAATTACATCACGTGACCAGATAATAACTACACATAACATTTTTTTTGCGAATTGATGGGTCTATTTGTGCGTGTGTGTTAATAAATATATCTCTTCTTTTATTATTTCTTGGAGAACTAATAAATTTATCTCTTTATGTATGAATTTTTTTTAACTACACTTTTCTTTGGAATTAATGGTAGAGTAAAATGTTTGTTTGTTCTGCTCATACATAGGTGAATACAAAGTACAATAAAAGAATTATAAAATCAGCCCAAATCTTTGATTCAATGGATAGATGGGAAGGGTCCAAAGATGTAATCCCAAACTTTGAACATACTTTACTACAATCAGATACATTGCTTGAGCACATGAACGTGACTAAAGATGTATCTGATTATCTGTGGTATACTATGAGGTACTACTATATTCATCTTTTTGAAAATCAGTTTATGTACATAATTATCTTATCTAACGAACTAATGGAGCCCTTAATTTGTGGAATAACGTACAGGTTTCAACACAACATTTCTTGCACTGAACCAATACTTCATGTTGAGTCTCTCGGACATGTAGCACATGCTTTCGTGAACAACATATATATAGGTAACATACTAGCATCTACCAGAATTCAATAAGCAAAAAATAAAAATGACAATACTCACCAAAAAAAGGTATAAATAATAAGGACGTACAATGACCCCTTACAACTTATATATTCTCTACAGACCCTAACTCTTTGACGTTTTACTTCATAGTTTAACCCCAAATTAATTTGAAATGATATGCCACGCAGAACTAAAACAACGATATATATGAGTAATCTATTTATTACATAATTTGTCAATAAATTTGATATATATTAAGTAAAAGGGTTAATTAATGCACTAGTCCTTAAACTTTTCCCTTATTCTAACTTTGGTCTTCGAATATAAATTTTGTAGTCCTCAAATTTTTTTTATTTTCCCACTATGATCATTCTCATCACTTCTATTAGGATTTTTGTCAATTTTAGCGGTAATTTGTCTTTCTAGGTCCAAGAGTGATCACATGTCCTACCTTCACTACACCAAAACTTTCACGGCGTGCCTTGCACACCATAAATTGATATTTACGGTGTGCAGTTGGCCGATGTTGAAGCACATGCTATAAAAAGTCTATGTCTATCACGACGTGTAATGCATGCCTTAAATAAAAATAAACAAACCATAATTGACGATCCTGCACCTTTCATATTACTATTTACGACATGATTTGCACGCCGTAATTAGTCTACATTTACGACTTATTTTACACACCTTAAAAGATCATCATGCTTCCTGTTTAAGGCTTGTCTTGCACAAAATGAAAATATAATATGAACAAAATGATGAAATAGCCATTATGTTTATCTTCGTTACTTACAATACGTGTTATTCCCCCCTTTGTCTAAGTTAGCCATAAGATCTTTCATTTGGATTTTCAAATCCTGCATTTCATTCTCTAATTTATTGAACTTATTACACATATGTGTTTGACCTTCCACCTTTGAAATGGTTGCCCCAAATCCAAGCCCTCTTAGTCTTCCTCTGCGTGAGGACCAAGTACTTTTGTAAGGTCATCATCTTTAATAGAGCATTTCTCCGAGTTTGTTGCCTTATCTTTTTTCACTTTTTGCTGAAAATATATAATTGCAAATATAAATAGAAAAATTTAAATTTAAACATAAACATTAAAATACACAACAAATATTTTTTTACCACTATCCGTTGCGATCAATATACATATATATTGATCCTCGACATCATCTATTTCTTTTGGTCTTTCAAAATACTTTTTTTTTTTTTGACCAATTGATCTTTCAAAGTACTTGTTTGTGTGTGACCGGCCCTTTAGGTTCTATTTCAATTTGGTAGTAGGATCATAATTAACCTAGAACTCTTTTTAATTATTTTCTCTTGGACTTCGTAGACCATATTGACACCCAGTCACAGTTCATGACCCCCAAACCAAAAAGAATTAGCCCCAAAACCTATTTAGTTATGATTAAAATATAATAAGGTTCTTCTCTAAACTATGTTCTGATTACATTAATTGTAGGGTATGGAACTCATGTCAGACCTCATGTCACCCACTTCTGGGACATGATATAATCATGTGTGACTTTAGCTAATTAATACTCTAGCCAGAGACTCAACGAGTCTTCCTATCTAGAGACATCTCCTCCAATCTTTACGGATGGTGAGAGATTCCATATATATTACACACTCATATGCCTCTATATATGTGTCAATGCACCCATCTAACATGTGCTTAGTTGCGTTGGTATATTTTATGTAGTTAAAGTACACTGAAACATACACACAAGACATGTCTAAAGACTACTCAGTATCTAACAAAACGTTAGAGATTCCTACTTGACATGTCGTAACCTCTATGTAGGATTCTATGTTCGGTCAAGTTCACTGAACGTGTCTCCTATCACGCACACATATACATGTTCTAGTGTCACTACACTATAGCATGAGACTCACCAACTTCTCGAACGAGTAAGCAAGCGTATGTTCTAGTCTTAATTTACATTGGAATATTAATGCATCGGCTAACATTCTCTTCCTCGATCGGGAACACGTACATATACCTCTTTTGTCAATATCATGTTTCTTCTCTTAGATTTCCAATGACACATTCATTCATTCATCTACACAATAATTCTAGAGTTTCCATTGTAATGAATAATGCTTATGGTCTATTAATTTTCTTTTTACATTAATTGGTATATCCCTCGAGTCACTTCAACCAAACACATATAGTTAACCAATCCAATTACATATCATTGGTTTTATTGTATCTTTTTCAACAATTATTATTCAAAAGTTACATTTTTTTTTTTGGGACAACAACGTTTTTACTTTTATTGATGTCAAGGAAATTTATTTATTGTTAGGTTATTTATTATGTATGATTTGTGGAGAGACCATTGGCTTAATTTGTAAGTTTCCTATTAATCTTTATATACTATAAAATGTATATAGTAAAGGACAAATTACAAATCTTGGGGGAGGTGGGGCACAGCCACTCCAGGCTTATGAGTTAAGACTTAATAGTGACTCCACCCATGATCTCGATCAATTGAATTTTTTTCAAATAAGTAGTTTAAATTACTATTTACTTTTTTTATAAAAATATTAAATAATGAAATTTTATTACCAAAGTAAATTATTTTATTAATGAAAGGAACACAATTACATTTTAATGAGCACCTTAGCTAGCTATTAAATCATATGGACGATTGAGATACAAAATGCATAATGCTAGACGATCGAGATATATTTCATCCATCTATATATATATATATATATATATGTTCGGTTATATTCAGGAAATGCACATGGTAGTCACAATACCAAGCAATTCATCATGGAGAATCCAACTATATTAAACAGTGGAGTTAACAATATTTCTTTGTTAAGTGCTATGGTGGGACTACCGGTAAATATTTCTCAAATTTTTATTTCTACTTTATCATCAATTAATTAATTCACTATGTACATATTGGCTCAAAAAGATTTCTTGTTTTTGTAAAGGATTCAGGAGCTTTTCTTGAAAGAAGATTTGCTGGCTTGACAAGAGTGAAAATTCAATGTAGCGAAAATGAGTTTTACAATTTTACTAATTATACATGGGGATATCAGGTAAAAGTAAAATCATACCCGTTTTTAAACGGACAATGCTTGGGTACTCAAGTTTGAGGGTCAACCTTGTTCTCATGGCCAATCAAATGAGCTCATATTGGGGTTCATCATGAAAGAATATATACGGTGGACCCCATCATGGACTCATTTGATTAGTCATGAAGACAAAGTTAGTCCTTAAACTTGAGGACCTAAGCATTTTCTTTTTCAAACTGTTCAACACTTATGAATTAATCATATTTAAGTATAAGTACTATCTTATAATGAATATAATTCATAATATTGCACATTATGAAATATTACAAAATAGAAGCCTACAGAAATTAACATATTGATATATTTGAATGAAATTGAAATAGGTTGGACTACTCGGAGAAAAGATACAAATATATAGAGAAGAAAATCTACACAACATTGAATGGAGTACAATTGGTGGCTCTATGAATCAACCACTTACTTGGTACAAGGTATATTGTAGAATTATGAATAATTTAAATATGAAAAATCAAACTAATATATAATATATCTAAAAAATTGATAATTTGCAGACTGTTTTTGACGCACCTATTGGAAATGATCCAGTTGCCTTAAACCTTAGCTCAATGGGGAAGGGTGAAGCTTGGATTAATGGACAAAGTATTGGTCGTTATTGGGTTTCATTCCTTACTTCCAAAGGAAAACCTTCGCAAACAATGTAAGTAGGCAAAATTTACTTCGATGACAAACCATTATTTGAAAAAATAGTAACATTTTTTTCTTTAAAATTAAAGAAAGTAATAATGGAATTAATTGATACACTTTTTTTATGTGACACGCTTTTTATATTATTATATATAATTTACTAATTTAGTACTATGGTTAACTTTCATAATGGATAAACAACAAAAAAAGAAATACTTAATTTCTTAATTGATACAACCACTCATATTAACTATGATAAACTATAAATAATATATCAAAAAATTGACTAGAGTGATAATGTTATATATTGTGGTTTGAAAATATGTATGTTTTTTTTTTTTTTAATTTGGTAAGGACATATGATCATTTTTGGTACTTTTAATCATATTTCCCAGGTACCACATCCCTCGATCATTCCTGAAAAGTTCCGAAAATCTGTTAGTTTTGCTTGAAGAAGTGGGTGGAAACCCTCTTCACATTTCCTTGGATACTATTTCACTTTCCACTCTCTATGAACCAATTTCTTATCATCATCTTCATCAGTAATAATATTATGGTGAATCACTTAATTATCGTCAAGACATATAGACCTTGTATAACTCTAGATGAGCTATATATCAAAGTTCTTTACAATGTAAATCTCATTTCTTTCTTAATAACTCGTTAGATGGTGATTATTAATTAGTGTTCTATTCATTTTAAACACCTTTTTAATTTACATATCTACATAATGTTTCATTCTTCAATTATGTTTATATTCGCAATCCATTCTAGTGATATGTATTATTTTATTTTAAATATGCATCTTTTTAATAAAAAAAATTCAACTTGTCTTAAAAATAAACTAATTTTGGTTTTGGATGTAGTCGTCCTTAAACCTCATATTGCTAGGCATGCATGAGCAATAGTTTTACAACTTCACACATTCAAAGCAATAATTAATATATTAATGCCTGTCTTATACTGAAATTTTATGATATTTTAGACTTTGAATTGTTTAATTGAAATCAAGCTTGACTAGAACCTAACTACGCAATTGCAATCAAGGATGAAGCAAACTGCTACTAAGACAAAATGCTACTAAGCCGATCAAGTAACTTTTTCTGGACCGTCACTACTACAAAATAGCAATCAGACGACGGATTTTCACCGTTGTGTGAGTTTCTAATTTACTGTCGTCTAATCGATCGATGTCTATTCATACCCCAATAGACAACGGATAAAATCCGTTGTCCTAGTGCACCTACACAACGGTTATAGATGTACCACCGTTGTATATACAACCTTTAAAATCAATGATTTGGAGGATACCGTTGTTGAGTGCCAATTTAAGCATCGGTTTATATTTAATAACCGATGTGTATATATATGTTAAACAACGGTTATCTTATGTAAATCATGAGTTTTACAACTATTTTAGATATAAACACGAGGTGAAATACCCATGAAGACAACGATTTATTGATAATAACCGTTGTGTAGGCTATTGAAAATAGGTATACTGCCATGTCTATAGGTCCTTCACACTACGGTGTTTACATGAAACCGTTGTATGAATTCATTAAAAACATCAGGTTTTAACCATATAACCATTGTATATACTTATTTGGTACATCAGTTTTGAGTTAGAAACTGTTGTATGAAGGCATTTAGCACAATGGCTTTTTAAGGTTTGTATTGTATGCTTATGGATTAGACAATGGTTTCTGATATTGAACAATTGTAAGTTAAGGGTATAGACCACGCTTTTGATCGAAAAACTGTTGTATAATGTGCTTGTTTACATCTGTTTTAAGAAGCAGATATAGTCTTTGACCACAATGCAATTATAAACAAAGATGCACAATCTGATGAGATAGATTGTTTTGGTACAACCATTGTTCCAAATTGATTCCTTTCATAATTAACATTCCTAATAAATTATACATTTACAAAATACCATTTACAATAATAAAGAATTGGAATTTATAAAGTACCAAATAATATAAAATATTTCAAGGTAGTAATTGTATATATGCCTTAACCCAATTCCATTTACAAAACCAACCATGCCATACACAAAAACCCTCCATATATGCCTTTCCAAAATATCAAGCATCAATCTAATCTACCAAATTGCTGCCATATATCAAAAGTATTATCCAGCAAAGCTAGCCTATCAAACATTAATATCCCCAAGCTAATCTAACAAAGTAATCAATCATATATATACTCCAAGCTGGTCAAACTAAACACATGACCTACAAAATCAAGTCAAAAAGGTGTCATATATGCAATAATCCAACATTAGTCTACATATACTGCCCCACAAAGTTTGCCCATTTAGCCCGGACTTCATTGATATCTAGCTTCTTGGGTATAAGTGTTGTCCTTCCTCCGCTCCCACTGAAACAAGGCAAAAATGGAGTACTAATTAAAAATAAAATTCAACCCAAAATGCAGACAGTCCAGTAGAAAGAAAAAAAATAAAGAATATGCCCAATTAGGTGCATTGTGATTTCAAGATAGCACATAGAAAACATAAGTGCACAACTTCATTAACTAAAAATCAAGCTCACAAATACCTTAATATTATCCTGATAATTTCCAGTTAGAGCAAAGTCACAAGGAATATAAGGGCAAGTGAAAAACATAGGCATGCAAGAGAGGAATATTGTTGTCAGGTTTCAGATTTTCAGGGCAAACTTAGAAATTACACCAAAAATGTTTTGACTTTGCTCATTGCAGTCCTTCTATTACCTGCACATAAGCAGCTTGAAACAAACTAAATCAAACTAGCTTATTGCAGCCTACACTTAAGGAAGGAAATATGATATATGATACAATTAAAACTTCTACTCATTGAGGACAATATCATTAGGATCAACTGCACATGACCATTCTGCACAACCCATGTCCTCTCTTCTTCCTCATTTCATAAACAAAAGCATCACTTTCCATTTCCCATATTGTTCAAAGACACATAATAATCCTCCTACAATTGACTAGGAAAATAAAGCAAATGAATTCTTTCACTTAACTAAAAAAATCAATAAAGCAATAAGAAACCATATCATTTCCAAAAAAGCAATAAAATAATGAAACTCATTGCCACAGCATGTTTTACCAAATTATGGCAGAGTTTCTCGCATTAATATCAAGACAATCCTGAGACATTTCCAACAAGAAAACCCAAGATTTTGACTAGACCATAAATAAAAGACCAGCAATATAAATAACTGGACAAGAATCAGGAAAAAGCACCTGTAAGAGATGGATGTCCCTTGATGAAAAGGCGTCTTCTTGAGTGAGAGAATGGCCTTCAAGTCGAACAACTTCAAGCAACTGGAATGAAAAATAGAAGTTAGAAACGAATAGAAAAGGGAGGTGAGAGTACTCTACAGAATAGACTTCTGATCCAATGTGACAAAACATGGTTGCAATTATTATCCTGTTGGATATTATTTCATCACAAAGGTTCATCTGGTACACAGAAAATGACAAGATAAAAACATTTGAATTATCATTGAAAAAAGATACCTCTTCATGTTCAATTGTGTGGCCAAGCGGCATGATAATTTGGCCCCCAGTAAACCTTGTTGGCCTCATCCCTGGATAAGCATATGAACCAGCTTTCAAAGATGCAGCAGAATAGGCATCGACATTGAAATCACCCCACTCTGAACAATGCTCCCTCAAGAAACGAACTAGGACAGCAGGGGGCACATTCTGGTATGGAAAAAGAAACACATGACAAGATCTCTTTAGCTTATAAACAATAGCTAAGCTGGAAAAAATATATCACCACTCAAGCATTCAAGACCACCACTGATTTCCAGATTAGTGATGATCAAACCACAAATTCCAATTGAGAAAATTGTGCACTTTGACTTGAACAAAAAAATCAGGCATCAAAAACATTAATAGATGCGGAGGGGAAAATATAGTTGTAAATCCAGGCCCTCCCCAAAAAAGCTCAATGCCTTCTCCCAAAACAATAAAGCCGCAGGGGAAGAAACAAGGATCATGAACATTCTCCTATTTTCCCAACAGATAATAGGCTACTGGAATTCTACAATCATAGGTCAGGAAAAGCATATCTAGGATAGGATTCACCAGGATTCATCCCAACTACCTACAAAAACACAAGTAAAGATTCCAATAAGCATGACTACTCCAGTTAAGTTTAAAACCCTCAGCAGAACCAGCAAACAAGCAAAAATCAGTCAAACCCATAAATTAAATTGAGATATGGAGATTCCTTAAATGAAAACCTAAATTTTCTATCAAAATCAAAACCATCATTAAAACCCTAAATCCTAAACCAAGAAAATTTAAAGACACAATAAAACCCTAATCAAATAAGTGATGAGCTTCAAAGATTAAAACTCATGAGATGGACTCTGTGAACCTCTCAACGGCATCAGTGACGCCTTCCTCGAAGCGACCACCCCAGAGCTTGACCTACTAAGGCTTTGCCGATGGGCCCGAGCTTGGACTTGGGCGGCGGCGGAGCAATGGACCTTGAGCTTGGTCTTTCTGCAAGCGAATGACGTAATTGAGGGTTGTCGAGGTTTTGGAGCAAAGTCGTCTTCTGAGTGAAAGTAGAGCGAAAGTGAGAGATAGAAAGGAAAAAGAGACAGATCAAGTGAAAGTGAGAGCCGTCGTCTGGGCGATTTGTGTAGATTTGTACGTGTTGATATTAGGGCAGAGATGGACGATGAGGAATGGGCTTAGTTAGTGGAGAGATGAGGACTAAGATCGAGGGACAACGTCGGGAGATGCGCGATGAGGTCGGAGAAGATCGATCGGTGAAGTCTGAGTGTTGTGAGGATGGAGATGGAGATCGGTAAAGTCTGAGTGTTGTGAGTGTCTGAAAGTGGGTGAAGTCAGAGCTTTGACCCAAAAAGACTTCAAGCGCGAGATGTTTTTCATTAATGCGGTGATGCACTTTGTCAAATAAAGAGAGAGACTGAGAAGTGAGAACGAGAGACAGATAGACGGTGGAATTAGCGAGACTCTGAGAGGGATCTGGCTGGGAGCTTGGGATCGAGGGACTTTTGTCTAAGTTAGAGGGATGAGAAGATGGAGATCGAACAATTTGGGTTAAAGAGCAATGAAGAAGGAGATGGAGAAGTCAGAGGGGCTTTGACCAAAACGGGAGTTAAGGTGCGATAACTTTTTTCATTAATTCTAGCGTGTTTTACCAAAATACAAAGACCCGCAAAATTGCCAAATTTTTTTTAACTCAACCAACATAACGGTTTTGCCTAAAACTATTGTGTATAATAAATCAGGAAAACCATAAGAACAAAAACCATGACATATTATCACTTCATATAACGGTTTACAAAAAAACGTTGTGTGATAAATTAAGATAACGGACAAAATAAGAACCGTTGTCTATTGACCGATGTCTATTTATGATTTTGTAGTAGTGCGTGGTCATTTCCTATGCCTAGGTGAACATGCAAGTATAATATTAGATAACATACTTACTTTTAAAATTTTATGCATAGCATAAACCAATGAATTAGTCTGACTGATGGTGATCTTAGTACAAATTAAGCTCAAACTTTGTTTGTTTGTTTGTTTTTTTTTTTTTTTCTTTCTTAAGGAAAGATTTGAAATATCATTAAAAAGCAGTGTTGGTTACAATAAGAAATATTACTAAGAATACTTTCAATAAGTCATTCAAGACCTTCTTTAAACCAATAAACTAACTCCAACTCTCGCAAACCAACCACGTACGTAAGCAAGTGTGCCACGTTATTACAACCGTAGGGTATAAAGATGTGAGACACCGAAAGAATTTCAAGATTTATTTTGGAGTTATTTGGATTTTTGGTGATTTACTGGGATTTTTGGAAATTTTCAGAATTTTCGTAAATCATTGGGAGTAGAAAAGACTTATTTTGATTTTTTGAAATTTAATTTTGGAGAGTTGAGAATTTTCTGAAAAACTTTGAAGTCAAATTTTGGTTTTGAGTCTTTTGACCATAGAAAAATAGTACTCATCAAGAGAAGTCCACAATATCTTTTTAAAGTATTTTTTCAAGTCCCAAGTTATTTTTGGTTGATTTTAAAAGTCGGGAAAAATTTGATGAATACACTTACAACATAAAAACTCAAATATCTATTACTTGTTATGTTTACATACGAACAACCATAATTCTAGTAATTAATGAATCCCTATAGTTTAGGAATTTGTCGTAGAGAGAAATCTAAAATGTTAATAATTATAAACCCCCTAGTTAGAGATAAAATCTCTCATAACCTCCACCCAAAATCTACCTCTCCTATAACCCCTAATCTTACACTTAATATTTTCCTAAATCCCCTAGTCAACTAATAGTCTAATACCCAGCCAAGTTTGACTCCTCATCTTTTAATTTTTCAATTTTACTCTTTTTTTTTTCATTTTCCATTTATGGGTGCTCTCTCTCTCTCTCTCTCTCTCTCTCTCTCNTATGGGTGCGCTCTCTCTCTCTCTCTCTCTCTCTCTCTCTCTCTCTCTCATCTGCGTGCCTCTCTCCTCTCTGCGTTCTCTCCCCGACGATACCGGTCTCATCACGCTCGCCTCTCCTTCCACTTCATCTCCTTGCCCTCCATTCTCCGCGAAACATAACATCGACGCCGAATCGGTCTAGGCAAACCCGAGCTCCTTCGCCGGCAATCAGTCAATTCCGACGACTATGAGGTGTCGGACCGGTTGGGTTCTTCTCGCCTCTTCCTCCTCTATCTATCCATGGCCTTTTCTTTCCCATAAAATCCACATAAACCCAAATGCAGCCCGAAGTCTAATCGACATCTTCGGCGGTGACTTTGAGATTTCGGCAACGTCGTAGCCGCTCTCCACTTCCAGAAGCTTCCTCTCGATGTGGTGAGTGTGATGGTGGTCTCCGATTCTCCAACTGACCACCGTGGACAGCGAACCGACGCCGAGAAGGCCTGAGACTTATCGCTGCTGCTGCCGGCAATTCCGGCGGCGGATTGAAGTGGTTCCGGTCTCATTCTTCTTCCCTTGACAGTCTCTCTCTACTGGTATACAAATTTTGGTTCAATTGCATTGAATTTCAAAAGCCTTAATTTGAAAACCCTAATTTGAAATTGATTTGTGAATGTATTTGTGAAATGTATAATTTTTGAATTTGTTTTAATTGAATTTGTTATAAATCGAATAGAAATGTGGGTTTTTTAATTGATTTATAAGTATATACAAATTTACTTCATTTATTGATTAAACAGTTTCAGTTCGTGAAACATGAGTTTTAAATGAATTTTGAATGAAATTATAATTCTGAAATATGATGAATCAAATTTGCAAGTAGAAACAGATCGAGGCAGTGGCGACTGTCGTGTACTCGTCGTGAGTGAGGTGATCGGACGACGTTGTCTAGGGTTTCAGTTTCACTAAATTCAGTTTCAATGCATTCAGTGAACTGAATTTGAATTTAATGAATGCAATGAAACTGAATTCAGACTGAAACTAAATTTAGTCTATAGTTGTTTGATAGGCTCACATCAATGGCTTGCTGTGTTGGCTACTCCTCTCATCTCTATGGCTTGTTGTATTGTTGTTTTTTTTTTTTTTGATAAAGTTGCTGTGTTTTTTCTAGTGAAACTGAATTCAGTAAATGTGTAACTGTTTTAGTGAAGTGTAATTGTTTTAGTGAAGGTGTGATTGTTTTTTAATTAAGGTGTAATTGTTTTATTGAAGTATAATTGTTTCATCACTTAATTCAGTTTCAGTAAGTGAATTCATAACTGAATTTCTAAAATTCAGTTTCAGTGTAATTGAATTCTTGAAATTCAGTTTCAGTGTAACTGAATTCTTGAATTCAGTTTTAG